>JANHGN010022301.1:0-18698 GCA_024605025.1 Megaceryle maxima | reverse complement strand
GCTCCAGCCCCTCCATGTCCTGCTGGGAGGGAGGGGCCCAAAACTGACCCCAGGATTCCAGGGGCAGCCTCCCCAAGTGCCCAGTGCAGGGGGACGATCCCTACCCTGCTCCTGCTGCCACACTGGTGCTGACACAGCCAGGATGCTGGTGGCCTTCCTGGCCACCTGGGCACTCTCTGGCTCATATCTGCCCAGCTATTGACCAACCCCTCCTGGGTCCTTTCCCGCCAGGCACCTTCCAACCATTCTGCCCCAGCCTGGAGCAGTGCAGGGAGTTGTGACCCATGTGCAGGACTTGGCCCTGGGCCTTGTTGAACTTCATCCTGTTGGCCTTGGCCCATTGATCCAGCCTGGCCAGTGCCCTCAGTGGAGAGCTGTTGGGTGATGGGTGTCCCAGGGGAGGTGGTGGTGCTGGGAGCAGGTAGAGGGGATGCATCAGCTGGGGTCACCTCCGTCACACAAACCGCAGCCTCCCCTGACCTTCATACTTTTCTGCTGCCTCACTGCTCCCGGTGGATGCACCCACTGCGATGTCGTAACGAGCAGAAAACGAAACAGATTTCCCAATCCCCCACGCCACTGGCAGCTCACGAGCCCTCTATGCTGGGAATGGCAACCAGCATGGCTGGGGCAACTGGCTCACCTCTGTGCCGTGCCATGTGCCACCAGGGGACTGTCGGGAGAAGGCAGAGAAGGGTGTGGAGAGGGGCTGTGGGCAATCCCTGGCCGGTGTTCCGGCACCGCAGGCAGCTGCTGTTGGACAGCATCGTCTCCCTGTGGGGTCAGTTCACTTTTGCTCCTGTCCCATGGATGGAACAGGCCCCGTGGATCACCTCACCCAGGCCGGGCAAGGCTGGGCTCCAGGGGATGATGGCACCACTGGGCCGCCTGTGCTGCTCTGGGCAGGCAGTGATTTCCCAGCAGGCAGCCTGAGGGAAGGAAGGGACCCTGCTGCAGGGCGGGAGAGCCAGCAGCACTGAGGCAGCTTCCTCCACCCTCTGCTCCACCACCTGGGGCTTACTGACATGTGAAGAACGACCTGAAGGTGACCGAAATCACCATGCCAAGGGACTTTGAGTGGGACAGGGCATCCGTAGCTCCTGGACTGGGCTTTGCCCTTCACTTCCATGGGGGTCCCATCATTGCTGTGAGAGGGGAGGGGGTGACTTTGTGAAAATTTGGCATCCTCTTCATTTCCCCCAGATTTTAACGCCAGGGAAAGATGATGCTGAGGCAGGAGAAAGGGGGAAGAAATCCCAAGCACTGCGGGTGAGTTCGCTGCAGTAGCAGGAGGAGGGACTGGGGCTGCAAGGGAGCATCCTGGAGGCCAGATGCAAAGTCAATTAGCGCTTCCAGGACTCAGAACGCTCTCGAGTGCTGCACATTGAGCAGGAGCAATCGCTGTCAGAGGGAGGCTGCCATAGGATTTGAAAATAATTAGGAAGCTCTGATCCCCAGTGCTTCCCAGAAAAGCCTGTTAGCTCTGTGGTGGAAACCTCGCTTGCAGGGAGCGTGTCGTACAAACGCAGTCGTGACTCATCAACTGAATGGAGCTAAACTCAGTCTTTCAGAGGTCAACACACTCAAGTCCTAATGAGCTTCACCCTCGGCAGGGCTCTTGAGCTCCTTTTGCCTGCCTTCGTCCAGGGGATGCCCAAAGTGCCTGAGAGTAACAAGGGACGGTTTTGTTGGATGTTTGACATCCAGAGACACCAACACCCTCCTGAGGGGCAGTGGTAATGGGGAAATTGAGGCACAGAGGGCTCGAACCACTTGAGCCAGTAGCCCAGAGGGCAGCAGCAACCCCAGTCTCTTGACCTGCTGCTCTCACCAGCACTGCACCAACCCCAGCCCTGCCATCCGGCTGGACGCTGCCATCCCCCCCTGCTCTTGAAGGACCTCGGATATGAATCTGAATGGTCCAGGACAGCCTTGGAGGAGCAAAACAAGGCAATCAATCAATCCTTGCTTCACTCCCGCCCCAGTCTGCAGGCTGAGCCGGGTTGCATTGTGCGGAGCTGGAGGGACTCCACATCAAAGCGGGGACCAGTTGGCTGCCGGGCCGGCCCAGCACCCAGACGGGCAGCACCCTGCCCACGAGCTGCCTGTCTGTGCTGCCCACGCCAGCTCTGCCTCTGCTCGCTGCCCGGGGCCAGGTGGCAAAGCCGGGATGCAAAACTGCTCCTCGCTCCATCAGGGAGATGCCCGAAGCCACGTCGGCTGCAGAGAGCGTCAAAGCCGGGGGCGAGCAGATGGTGCCCCAGGGCTGGGACCCCAGCGTGGCATCCTGGGGCTGGGAGTACCTTCTGTCCCTGGGAGCGAGGAGGAGGAGGAGGAAGCAGCATCGCTCACGGTGGAAGAGCCAATCCCATCCCAAGCTTGTCCCGGAGCACTTCAGAGGCTGCTCAAAGCCCGTGGGGCCGCAGGGACAGCACAGGCTGCTCCTGCAGCACAGCTCCCGCTATCCTCACAAGACCCTTTTCCTTTGCAGTTCCTTCCATAACACATGGCGACCGCTTCCCCCCAGGCTGCTGCCCTGCCGCTGCTGCAGACAGCACAGGCAGTTTTTTGGATGTCGTTTGCAGCTCCCCGGCGTTTCTCCCCGTCCCAGGCACGCACGGATGGTATGAGGCAATGTTCTCGGGGACTATCAGCTTCCCGGCGCAGCGCAGTTGGGTAAGCGCTCGCCTTTCTTCTGAGGAGCTGGTGGTGAACAGCCCCCGACGAAACTGGCCCCGACGTGCTGCCCGGTGGGGCTGGGGATGGTGAGAGGGGAGCGGGGGGATCCACTCATGGTGGGCTGGGGAGGTTGGCCCTTTGGGATGGGGGAGTTGGGCAAGGGAGAGCACCCAGGTCCCCCCAGAGCAGTGCCCTTGTGTGGGTGCAGCAGTGTGACAGCACTTTGGGTACAACCCCCCAAATACCCCATTTTCCAATAGCAAAGGGTCAGGATGGCTCTGCCCTGTGACCCAGAGCATGGGACAGAGCAGAGGGACCAGGGAGCCAGCCTGTGTCAGCCACCCCCCCCATGCACAGACCCCTCCTACACCCCAAAACAGGTCTATGCCCTGCTCCGACCCCACTCCAGTGCTCGATACGAGGCCACCGACGCTGCAGCATCGGGGATGCAGCCAGGGAAGAGTCATCAGGGCACCCAGAGAGCAGTGACCAGTGGTCCTGGCATCCCAGAGACCCCCAAGCACTGTCAGGGAGGGGACAGAGGCAGCAGGATGAGATTTTGGGTGGGTTTTATCATCTGGGCTGAGGGCAGGGTGGTCTTGCAGCCTGTGCCACTGGCATTTACTCTCCCTAAGGGCACAAGGACTGTGGGTACAGTGCTGGGGGAGCACCTCCTGCCACTGCAGCCGGCGGCACACACAGGCCTGTGGTAGGTAACTGTGGACATTTTTTCCAGTTTGCCAATTAAGACACAGAATAAAAGTCACTAAAATGTGAGGCTGGGTCTTTAAAGGGAAAATTCTCCTCCAGGTGCCAGGTTTATTAAAAGAAGGAAAAAAATTTAAAAAAAAGAGCAGGAGAGGCAGGGCCACAAGCTGCATAAAGAACATGTGGGGGAGGAGGTGCCTTTGTGGGGTTGGATGGTGTCAGGCACCCATGGGGGATCGGAGGGGATGGGACTGCTCTGAGCACCCACATCCCTGTGCCACTGAGACCCCAGGGTGGCCCCTGGGAAGCCGTGTGAGGCAGGAGGTCCCCAGCTCACCCCATGTGCCCAGAGCATCCTCCAGTAGGGCTGACAGCCTGGCAGGGCTGATCCCCATCCTCCCTTCAAAGGATTCCCACATCGCTCCAAGGTTTCCCCATTAACTGGGAGGAAACTGCCCCAAACTGGGCAGGATCCAGGCTGATAAAACAGGACACTCAGCATCACCACCAGAGTTGCTGGGACATGAGGAGGATGCACTCAGCCATGTTTTGAGATGCTGCTTGGGGCAGCAAAACACCCTCCATAGTCCCCAGGGGAGCAGGAATGGGCAGGCTGGGGGTAGCAGAACCCCCAGACCCCCCCAGCACCCACCTCTGCCGGGTGCCTGTACACAGGCATGGCATTTGCTCTTACATATGTAAAGCATTAGGATTTGTTTAGAAGCCCTTTATTGTCATATTTTGTCCTTTATTTCCTACAAATTAAATTTGCTGAGGGATATGTGTGGATTGTGAAATTATGTTGAGAATAGTTCCTCTGGGTTTTTTAATTTCCTTTGTATTAAATTTTTACAGTGTTTAAAAGGCTATGAAAAAAAATTAAATAATTCAATTTTAAAAAGTAGGACAAAATCCCAAGGAGGAAAGAGCAGGGCTCGAGAAGGTGACCAGCCACAGGCTGGCACTGGGGCCAGCCACGGCCACCCCTGTCATGGCAGGCGTGGGGATGGTCTGGCCCAGATGCCCCCATCCTGCTCCCGCGTGGTCCTGGCTCTGCCATGGAGCAGGGAACCGGTGCTGGGAGACACACAGTCGGGTCTCCTGAAACCAGTGCCAGAGCCGGACCTGCCGCCTGCCGAGGACCGAGCGGCTGCGGCTGTTCCCCGTGGGCACACGGCTCATCCTTTCACTTTCCTTTGCTCCCAGATCGGGGCAGGATCCCTCGCACGAGGCCGTGGGGCTCTGCCAACCCCCCGCCGGTGTTTCCAACCCCAGAGCAATCGTTCGGTGCGGACGTAACGCCCGCGGCCGGGCTCTCTGCAGCCGCCCTCCCCTGCGAGCAATTTCCAACGCGGTAATCTTCCCAGTTATTCCCCTGAGCTGGTCCCGCTGCGAAAGCGGAGCTGCCCCCCTCGAGGGGCTCCGCAGATTGCAAGCATTAGGGACCCCTCTCGCTGCCGGGGTGCGCAGCGTGGCAGCGATGGCCGGCCGGGAGCCACCCCACCCCCCTCGCCCCTCCGTCCCCTGCGCTGGGTGTTTCCAGCTCGTTAAAATCGCAGACGCATTTTTCATCTCTTTATTTCTACCACTGTCATCGTCATTGTTTCAGGCTGGTGCAAATTGGGAACCGGCCGTGCACTGACGCTGCTGCTCCGCTCCACCCAGCAGCCGCCCTCGTCCCCAGGATGCCCCACTCCGGGGATGGGGATGGGGACTGGGATGGCACCATCCTCCTGCCGCCACTCCCCTGGGGACTTTGGCACCCGGGTCTGTGGCACCACCTGGCACAGGAATCCCAGAATGTCACCTCCCGCCTCGCTCTGCAGCCTGCCCATGAGGTGCACGGGGGGCAGGAGGGAGGTGCCCCAGCTGTGGTGTTGGCAAGGAGGGTGCCAAGGCTGTGCCAGCATCCAGGGAGGGTCTGGGTGAGACCTGCAGCGGAGGTTTCGGTGTCCTTGCAGGAACCCCCCAGTGCTCCCAAGGGACTCTGGGAGCTCAGCAGCAATGGGGATAGGGGATGGAGGTTGCAGGAAACCCAGAAATGGGGCAGCAGCATCCCCAGGCTCGAAGAACCACGGGCAAGGGCTCCTCTTCACCAGCCCCAGGTTGTGCCCGTGCCTGGGTGAGGGGCCTTGGTCTCAATGCGGCCGTTCTGTCCCTGCGCTGGGTGGGCAGGAGTGGCTGGTTTGTGCCTCCCACCCAGCACAGCGTGGCACAGGGGAGGGAGCGGCCGGACTCCTCCCAGCAACATGGGAGAGAACGGGCGTCTGGTGTGGAAAATAATTATGCGACGAGATTTCTCCATTAATAAGAAGGAAAAGGAAGAATTCAGTGAATGCACAACTTTGATTGACAGCAAGAAGATGCCAGGGCTGGGCACGGCAAGTTGTCCACTGCAGTGGGATGCTGCCGGAAAATCAGCATCACCATCCAGCTGGGAAGAATGACAGAGGGTGTTTGAATAAGCTGGGAACAGCACAACCCTCCAGGGCTGCAGGGGTGTGGGGATGCAGGGAAAGAGGGATGCAAGTCCTGACCTGATGGTCCTTCTGACTGCCACATCCCTCTGCCCGTACAGACCCTCTCCCCAGCCACAGGGTGCTGAGTCCTCCTCAGCTCAGCTCCTCTGGCCCCACTGGGGAACTTGGCAAAATGCAGGGAGAGGATTACCAAGCAGAGCCCAGCTCTTGATCTGTTCTAGGAAAAGAGAGGCCACACCAAGAACTTTCTGAAATTCCTTCCTGAAGCCTTGGCTGGAAGCCGCTGCCTCTGTGCCGAGGCATTTAGACCCTGGCAGCGCTGGGGCTCGAGCCCCCGCCTGGCTGTGCCGTCCTGCCCCTTTCCAGCATCCTCGTTTTGGGAGCTGGAGCCTTTGCCATGGCTTGGGCTCCCCAACCCCTGCACCTCTGCAGGTGTCCAGGTGTGGAGATGCCACTGCCAGGCACCTCCTGGCCCCTCTTTGTCTCCAGAGACACAGGGTGGTGGCTTCTCCAGGCCAAGGGACGCTCAACATCACTCTCCCCTCTGCACGCTGGAAAATTCCTTTCACGTGAACAGGACATAGGAGTTCTCCTCTTCTTTTTTTTTTTTTTTTTTTTTTTTTTTTTAACTTGTTTTTGTTTTGTTTTGCTTTGCTTTTTCAGGAAAAACGATCTGTAAAAACCAAATCAAATAAAATCCTATTTGTCTGTGGTCTCCAGCTGTTTGGGTGAGTCCAGAACTCAATGCGATGCTGTGGGGATGGCCACAGACTGGGCACATCCCAAACCTGCAGCAAACCTGGGCATGTCCAGCCCCACCATCAGCTGCCTGAGCCCCAGCTATCCCCGGAGGGACATCTCCATGTCTCACTGAAACTGGGAACAGTGGAGCTGGAATGGGTTCAGGCCAGTCCTGGGCTGGCCGGGAGAGGCAGGAGGTGCCCTGGGCATCTGCTGAGAGCTCAGGGTTGGCTGTGTGGTCTGCTGGGGGGGTCCCATTAGCCAACCAGCATTGCTAATGAGCCAGAATCATCAGTAACCTCTGATTATGCCCTTTCCCCATGGGAAGAGGCATTTTGCACCCAGGGAGGCCATGCCACACGTCACTCTTTCATCACAATATTATGGTATTTTCCCCCAGTGCTGAGTGGAACCAGCTGAGCTCCCACAGCACAGTCCTGCTGGGACACCAGAGACCCCCACCCATGGGGAGCACCACTGAGACCCTCATGGGACCCCTGTTCTTGAGAAGGCTGAACAAAAGCAGAGTCCTGGGCATGGCCCAGCATAGAAGCATCCCTCCTCCTGCAAAGAGGTGATGTGTGTTCAGTCCCCATCCCCAAGGGGCTGTGCCTGCTCTGAGCACCATCGGGTCCCCTGGGACTGGCTTCACCCTTTGCATCCTGCAGCACCCACAGGCTGGGTCTGGGGGCACGGCAGGAGGGGCCCTCTGCCTGCAGGAAGGTGCTAGAGCTTCATCACCATGATGGGTGGCTGGGGCTGCTCAGCTGGGGATGGATGGAGCAGTCGAGATGAGGGCACCAAGTGACAGTGTCCCCTCTGAGCCAGGACAGAGCTGTCCCTGGATGGAGAGCTGTAAACACCCAAAGTGCCATGGGGAAGAGATAGGGCACATGGAGAGCGCCCGCAGTGCGTGCAGGGCAGGGAGGAGGCTGGGGATATTTGGGAATGTGCTTTTTCTGCTCTCACAGCACAGCATACATTTTTCCTTCATTTAATCTTTTTCACTCAAATTCCCAAGTGAAGAATTCTTTCCGTGAGCCAGAGCCCGCCGCAGAGGCTCTGAGCCTGGCCGTGGGCACTGGGGACTGGCCGGGGACCATTCCCCTGCATCCCTCCTCCAGCCCCGGCAGTGCCGATGCTCAGGGGCCTGCAAGAGGAAGCCTCGACACCCTCTCTGGCAGAGGTTTGGCTCCTCTCACCCACCCTGACCCCCTTTGCTTCCAGCCTCTGTGGTTCGGTGCTTTCTGGGCTGATGGCAACGCTGAACCTTCTCTGCGCGCTTCGAGAGGGGAGCTGCTCGCAACCCGACGGCGTCTTAAACAGCTCAGATGTTGTCTTTATTCCAGCTCCTGAAAATTGAATTTGTTAGTGGCATAAACAGGATATAAAAGGCTGAAAACAACAGAAAAAGGAGAGGGGAACATTTTTCTCCACAGCTTTGCCTGCAATAGAGGGAGCAACCTGTGGGAAACACATCCCCTGGCACTCCTGTGTGTTGGTAAAACTCCTAACAGCAAACAGACCCAGTTGAGAGGCTCCTTCCAGCATCCCTGGATGCTCCTGACCTTGGGGTTTTGTTAACACAAAGATCTGCCCTTTGCAACTCCCGCTCCTTCTTTCCTTTTTTTTTTTTTTTTGGTTTTTTTTTGTTTTTTTCACGGTGTTCTCCAAAATTCCCAGTGGTTTATGGTGCTCTTTGACGTCAGCCATGAATGGGGCTGCCAGGTGGTAATAATTTCCCTGCATGTCAGCTACATACAATTATCACTCTATTTTCACTTCAGAAATATTAAAGTTTCTGTCCCTCCTGTTATTAGTTCTGTGAAAAGCCTTTAGAAGTCACTGTGACACACGGTCACCAGCCCTGGGGCACTGGCAGCCACGGCGGGGCTGGTGCCCACGGTCCAGGCTGGCCCCAGCTGTGCCACCTCCCTGGGGCTGTGCCAGAGGGAGAGGATGGAGACAGTGCCTGGCAGACGCAGGGAGCAGGAGCTGGGATGTCAGAGGGGTGAGGATGGAGCCTGGGGCTGGGAGCGTCAGGAGGGAACCGTGTCCCTATGGCAGACCCAAAGCCCCAGTTCCCATGGATGGGGCAGGATGAGCCAGGGACCAGGGATGTGCAGGGCAGCTCTGATGATGATGATGAGGCCAGGGGTGGGGCTGCATTTACAGCAGTGGTGGAGAAGGTGCTGGTCACTTCTTCACTCGGCTGCATGAAACCCAGCCTTACCTACACAGCTTTCTGTGCCCGGGGCCACTCTCCCAGGTGTTTCCTACCCTGTGCCAGTGCAGCAGGGCCGATCAAAGCCCTAACTCCTAGGCAGCCTGTAGGACACACTGCTTCCTTCTGGCTTGATGTCCAAAGCATGAGCAGATCTGGGCAGACTTGGCCAGGGCAGGCAGGAGCAGGGAGCCACTGGCTTTGGTCATGGTACAAATCTCTTCCAGCAGGTCCACGAGGGTCAGATGTGCTGTGAAGAGTTCAATTTCAGCTGCAGGACCCATGGCAGTGACCAGATCTGACATGGGGAGGTTGGATTTTAAGCAAACTGTCTTAAAACTAAGCTCGGGCACAGAGACACATCATCACAGCCTTTGGTAGCCGAGTCCCAGCTGGGCAGTGCTGACACTGGGACCCAGCTCTCAGCCCTGGCACGTGCTGGGTGCGAGTACAGCCACACCCCCAGCGTTTGCCTTCCCTGTGGTCACTCAGATGGGCACCCTGCTTGCACCCAGCTGCCCAGAGGCACTGCCAGGCCCTTCATCGTGTCCCCTCACCAACAGCATATGCACCAGGAGCTGTGGTGAAGGTGAGTGGTGACCACGGGCACCAGAGCCCTGAGCGTGGCAGCTGCTTCTGCAGCCCTCCCCGGGCTCTGCAGCTGCCAGGGGGAATTTCCCCATCCAGGAGCAGAAGCCAACCCAAAGCCTTTGTCTTCTGCTGAATTCCATCTGGTGAGAGTCATCCACTGGAGTCAGAGGATTTACCCTCCTGGGGAATTATGTGCAAGAGGGAAACACGTAGTCACATTAAAATGGTTTGAAAAAAGACGGGACTTCTGAGGGCTGTCTCACGTGGAGCCAGGAACATCCATCTGACTGATGCTCCCATCTGTCTTTCTCAACAGTTTCCTTAAATAGCACAAATATTAAAAGAAATTCTATTGGAATTTGGCATAAATGGTTCTCAGAAGAATAGGAGAGGGCCAGCTACTAAAATACCACTGGCTCACTCCCTTCCAGTAACAAGCACACGGTTTTCACTGCTAGGAAAGCTGGACACAGCCAGTAGCTGTGCCCAGTGGACAGTGCTCCCTGGTCACCGATGCTTTGGCTTTGCCAGGAGAGCGGTGCCAGCCATGCCCAGGGCGAGGGGAATGGCAGGCACGGCAGCAGCACCCGTCTCCCCTGGGGAATCCTGGCTCCTTGGTGGCAAAATAATCTGCAGAATTGCTGCCATTTCGTGTTTCCAGCCTGCCCCAGGCTCCTGGCCCTGCACCGCACGGCCGCTCTCCCTGCCTTTGCTCAGAGAAACCTTCCCCGAGTGATCACTGCTATGTCAGGAAGAGATTTCTGAGGAGTTTCACACCATGTCTCAGTTCCCCGAAGACCTCCCCTGACTTTTGCTTTTAGTTTCACGTCCCGTCAGCTCTCCCCGGGAGCCCTGCAGTGCTGCAGAGAGGGAAGTTGGTTTATGGCCAGGTTCAAAGTGGGGGACTTCTCGTCATTGTGTTTGCTCTTGTTTTGTCTGTCCGGCTCAGCTGCTCCGCAGCGGACAAGGAGGGATCCCAGAGTCTCAGTGGCACATGTGGGATGGGGATTGATGTTGGCCATGAGGACAGTGCTCAGCGCGAGCCCTCGCCCGCAGGGATGCTGGGACTGGGGGGTCTTTCTGCAGAGACTCTGTCCTGATGCCCACTGCTGGGGAGAAGTTGAATAAAACCTTCAACAACCCCCAACCTTCACATTCATCTCCTTCTTTCACCTTCTCTGGTGAGGTGTCTAAGCCCATGGTTCATGCAGCAAGTGATCACATCCTCCACCCTCTCAAGGTTCACCCTGTTCCACCATCACCATCTCCCAGCTACCTCTGAGCACTGCCCAAACACCACCTTTCCCCAAGAAATCCCAGCTCAGCCACAACCACCAGCCCCGTTATGGCAGACGAGCCCCAGCACAGGGGAGATGCCCTTCCCACAGCCCATCGCCCAGCCCGCCGGTGCCGGCCGGCGCCGAGCCCGTCCCGCCGTGGTGTTTTTCCTGTCTGACATCTGTACGGAAATTGGAAGGCGATGCTGACATGTGTCAACAATAACCAGCGAACAAGCGCCGACGGCGGCGGCTGTCCCCACCACCTCGAGGAGGCTGGCCACTCTTGGCTGAAATCACGGCAAATTGTGGCTGCGAAGCAGGAGTATTGTTTCAATTATTTCCATTATATAAAGTCAAGCCATTTAATATATTCTGCCTCAAAGGGGCTCAACTAAAGAGATAAAATAAACACTGGAAATCTGCTCCGCTGGCATGGACCAGGAATTTGGTTTCGACAGCAAACCTTCCTTCCCAGCTCACCGCTCGCCTTCCCCTTCCTCCTCCCTGCTCCTCTCCTCCTCCTGCTGCCCCTCGGCCTTCGGCGCAGCTCGACACCAATTCCCTCTTTGGGTTTTGCTTCTGTTTTGGCAGCCGAAGCGCTCGGAGGCTGCGCAGCCGCACCGGCAGCCGGGGCCGGAGCTGAGCCGCAGGAGCTGTGCTGGTGGGACGGAAGCAGGACCTCCAGTGCTCTCCGGGATGGAGGATTTGATTCAAGGCAAACTTTAAGGCAAATCTCAAACCTCTCGAGGTGCTGCCACCCCCCTGAGAACAGCGGGACCGGCATAAACCCAGGATGAGCTGGAGTGTGGCGGGAGGAGGAGAGCAAGCGTGCCACAAGCGTGCTGCAAGCCGCTCGGCACGCTTGACTGACGCCAGCGCCGCCGTCAGCCGCCTTCACGCCATCCTCCCTCCCTGCCTGGGAGAGCTGACAGCATCCCGGCCCCGAGGGGCCTCACCGGCGCACACAGCACTCTGTGCTGGCCCAGGCGTTCCCAACGTTCTGGTGCGCAGCCACACCAGGTTCCTGCCTGGGCAGTAAATCTGCAGTTTGGCCCTTCCCAGCAGGTTTCCCTGTGGATCTGCCGAGCTCTGAGCTCTGCCTCCCCTGGAGCAGGTGTCAAGGGCAGTGCCACCACCAGGCACCCGTGTGACGGAGGTGGCCGTGCTGCCGGATGCCCGGCGAGGGCTGTGGTGTGGTGTTAGGTGGAGCCGGTATTTCATAAGCACAGGGGAAAGGGCCTCTGCCGAGCTGGCGCGGGGAGCGGCTGTGACTTTCCATTCCTGTGGGAAGCGGGCTGCCACTGTCCAAGCATCTGGGCTTGTTATGATGGGAGAGGAATGCCAAATATTTTTCTTCCTTATCCACTACCATCCGCTCAAACCCTCCCCTGATCAAACCCACATTCATCTCCTGGGATGCAAGAGGGCCCCTGCTCTGGAGATATCCCTCCCAACGGCCACTCCAGCTGCAGGAAGCTCACTGAATCTGCAGAGGAGACCCTGCCCTTATCCAGGGGCTCCCTCCATCCCACTGCCCCTCGCTGGCTCCTTCCTCCTGCTACCAGACAGCTCTGGCTGTTTCATTTTCACTTTGCTGCCTTGGCCAGGAGCATCCCTAGTGCCAACATCCCTAGTGCCAGCAACCCTAGTGCCAGCATCCCAGTGCCAGCATCCTCGTGCCTGCATCCCAGTGCCAGCAGCCCAGTGCCAGCATCCCTGGTGTCTGCATCCCTGGTGTCTGCATTCCAGTGCAAGCATCCCTGTGCCAATGGCCCAGCAGGACCACTCGGTCCCCTCCTGAGCTCCGGGCATCCCAAAAGCAGACCCTGGGGTGGTGCCATGGGTGTGTGCTGCCTTGGAGGGTCCCCAAGATTCTTCCCTAGATGAAAGCGTGCTCAAGTGTCAGACAAACTTTCCGAATTATCTTCCTGGACACTTTGTCCCTGGTGCTTTGGAAGGCGGAGGAGGAACATTTCATTCCCTCCGCGCTGGCGTGGAGAGGGGCTGCGTGAGGAGCCAGGAGCTGCCAGTGGCACCAGTGGCCTTGGCCTTGCTTCTCTGCGGCATCCCCCGTGAGTCACCGTGGTTGCCGCCCCGGCATCGACAGCCAAGCTCCCCACCCCCCACGGCTCCCCAAAACGCCTCCCGGCACAAGAGCCGGGTAACGGGCGCCCGGCTCATCCACAGGAAGCACATCACCCCTTCCCACCGCCGCTTCCAGGGGAGCTGTCAGAAATAGCCAAATTAAGGCAAACGAGAGGATTTCTCTGCTCTGTCGGGGACACCCAGCACCCACTGGCGGGGACCCAGGACCGGCAGCCTTGCTGACCTTGGCACAGCCTCCACACTATTGTGGAGCTGAGCACATCGCCACGTGCCATCCCCGAGGACCCAGCGCTAATGAGAGGCATTTAATTAACGCGCTCCTGCGAGGGGCTCACCCTGGCAGGGCTCGCTCTGACCTCTGCTCGCTCGCACCGGCAGCCAGAGAGCGTGACTGGGGACGAGGCCTTTCCCTGGCCCTTGCACAGAGTTTTCCTTCCAGGTCTGGACAATGAAAATTCCCAGTCAGCTCCTGGGGAGCTGGGCTGGCCCCGCCATGGGGTGAGGAGTGGCCATGAGCCCTGCTAGGGTATCAGCCCACCCAGGCACCCACAGCTGCCCCCCAGCCACAACCACCCATCACCAGCAGCGCCCACGAGCACTGGTGCAGCCGCTTGCAGACGTGATTCAGAGACACTCGAGGGTCTCCAATGCCACTCCCATATCTGTATTTTTCTGGCCTCTCACACTGGGGTGGCACTGCCGTGCTCGTGCCCACACGGGCCCCCTCATCCACAGCCTGTGGGTACCATATTGTGGAGTTGGTTGTTTATGGAAAGTAATGCTGAGCCAGGTGCTGCAAACCTGCATTTTATGGGTCATTTTTCAGTTTATTTCATCTTGGCATTAGGAAAAAAAAAAAAAGCAAGCGACCCTGTTATTACTCCTGGTTTCCTATGGCGAGGCCCAAGGGGTCTGAAACGGCTCCTTTGTTGTCTGAGTCATTAACTCTCGGGGAATGAAACACTGTGGTGCCGGGTGGGAGCGATGGGGAGAGATGGGGAGGCTGGGGAGGAGAGGGAGAGCTGGACAGAGACATTTGGAGGGGTAGAGAGGAGAGTAACCACAATGTGCTTTCCCTGGGCACGGCTGGATGCCCCAGGACACTGATGGGCACATCCACTGCAACCCTGAGGGCAGGCCTCCCTCGGGTGATGAGTTTGCTGGTGCTCAGCAGTCCCCCAGCCCAAATAAAGCAGACCTGGAGCATCCCAGGTGCCTGCAGAAGCAAATCCCAGTAAAACCGGGGTACCTTGCAAGAGTGAATCAGACAGAAACTCTCCCTTGGTCGAGTGGAAGCTCTCAGTGCCAAGGGCCATAGAGGTCCAAACCTCTCCATGGAGTGAGTGGGGACACTCGTGCTGGCAGAGCCACCTGAGCATGGCTCAATGAATGCTGGGTTTGCCCCCAAAATATGGGAGAAAATTCTTGGCCCTTTTATTTCCCTGTGGCTTGTAGCTGGCTGGAGTGTGAGTGTATGTCCCAGGGGTGCTCAGGGGGCCCAAGAAGGAGGAGGAGAGGGGCTTGATGTGCTGCTTTGTACTTGCTGATGCTGAGGTGTCCCTGAGGTGATGCTGTCAGAGGTGTCCCCAGTGGCCGCTGGCCCTGGAGCCCTGGTCAGGGAGGTCACCAGGCAGCTCCAGCAAGGGCTCCTGTGGCTCCTGGTGAGTGAGGGGTAACAGCCGAGCCCCTTCCCCACTCCGGGCGCACCAAGAGCCCCCAGGGAGCACTGTGTGGGTCGAGGGGTGTGGGTGTTTGCCTGGGAGCCAGGAACAGCTCAGTCCAGCTCAGCGCAGATCAGCTCAGCTTGGCTCAGCGCAGCGCAGCTCAGCACGGCTCGGCTGTGCTCGGCTTGGCACAGCACGGCTTGGCTCAGTGCACCTCAGCTCGGCTCGGCACAGCTCAGCCGGGCTTGGCTTGGCACAACGCAGCCCAGCTCGGCACGGCTCGTCTCGGCTCAGCTCAGCGCAGCTCCCGCAGCTCGGAGGGACGTGAACTACGAGGCTCTCGGAAAATCGGAGTCAGCCGCAATCCCGGGAATCGCAGGAGCCGATCCGCAGCCGGAGCCCCCACCGCGGCTCCCACCCCGTCCTGCCCGAGGGGCTCGGCCGTGCCCAGGGGGCTGCCGCCTCCCCCCCCCAGTCCTACCGTGGCTGCCAGGGCTGGCAGCGGGGGGCTGAGCCCTGCGAGGAGGGGGGGTCTGGTGCAGGCAGCGTCACCCTCCTGGCTCCACCCACCCCTCCCCCCCAAATCGCAGGGGGCTTCGCCGTGACCCCGGCGCTGGGATGGCAGCGGGACAGTCGGACCGCGGCGGGACAGCGGGACGGTCCCCAGCCGAGGTGGCGGCTGCAGGGGGGTACTCCAGCCCAATTTGTTTGCGAGTCCTTTTGTCGCTGCTGGGGGCATTTTTTTATATATGGGGTTTTTTTGGGTATTATTATTATGTTGAAGAAGGGGAGGGTGAGGGGGGGGCTGGCACGGGCTATAAAGGCAGAGCTCCCCGCAGCAGCCGGCATTTCCCCGCCACCATGAGCGGTCCCCTGGCCTGACAGCCCCGCGTCCCCGGGGCTCGCCGGCTCATGCCACCTCAAAGCGGGGCTGGGTGCCTGCGGCAGCACCGGGGTGGGATGGTGTGAGCCCGGAGCCGCTCTCCTCCCTCCCTCCCACCCTCTCACCCACCCACCGCCCCTCGGCTGGCTCTGTCAGGAGGCGAACCCGCCAGCCCAGCCGCTTGGATGATTTGATTTCTTCCCTGCCCGAAGTTACTCCTGCCCAGATGCAGTGGATAATATTCATGTTGCTGTTATTCGTCAGCTCCATGGAAATGCTCACGCAGAACCGGTGGAAGAAGCAAGGTACGGTGCGCGCGGCCGGCTCGTCCCGCTCAGGTACCGTGGGGTGGCTTGGGGACATGGGGCTGCCAGCCCCTGCCGGCTCCTGCCAGTGCTGGACCTGGCAGAAGGTATGAAATGGGGCTCACCTATGCACAAGGCTGGGAAGAGCTGGGAACCAGCATCCTCTCGACTCAGGCCCCGTTGGACACCGTCTGCAGTTCTGTCTCGGTGCATGGCATGGGGCTGGCTCAGGGTGGGTGTGTGGAGGAGGCAGCACCCAGCCCCATGGCATTGCCTGCCTGATGCCAGCCCTGCCCTCGGGGCTAGCAGGGGACAGGGGGACACTGGCTGGCATGTGGACCAGCTTTGGCAACCCCAGGAGAGGCAGGCACAGTGGGAACAGTGCGGAATGGGCTTGTTTTCCAGTATTTCCCTTCTCTGCTAAATGAATCAAGTGCTTGGGGAGCAAAACCCAAGCTGGAAGGGTGCTCAGAGCCACGGCAGGCACTGCCTGTCCCGTGCCCCATCCTTCCCAAGCAGGGGCACCAGCCGAGCCTCTGCTCAGTGCCATGGCAAGGGCAGGGCATGTGCCAGAGCTGTGCCAAGGTACCTGCACCCCTCTGTCAGGCACCGGCTTGTGTCCCTTCACCAGGCAGTGCCAGGCAGTGCCACCTGGCCACAGGGCTGACACTTGGGTCTGAACTGGGAGCAGGTTGGGTTTGCAACTGGCATGTGCTGGGGTAGGGACAGGACCTGGCAGGACCGTGGCTGGACCTTGGACAACTTTCCCTGTGGCTGTTGCATGTTACAGACGTGTGGAGTCAGCGGGCGCGTGGGATTATGTGGGTGGCCAGGCTGGCAGCTGAAACACCTCTGCTGGGAAACGGCCTGGCACTGAGAGGGGCTCAGGGTGCTGTGGGGCCAGTGCTACAGCTTCTGGCGCTGGATGCTGAGCAGCCTGATGCTGCAGGCTGCGTGGGTGCCTGAGGTCCTGACAGCACCCAGGGGTCTGGCCACAGCTCTGCACCTCAAGCTCACGTTATATCTCCTGGTATAACCAGTGCAGAGGGACCAGCGTGGTCTCTGGGGGCAGGGAGGGATGTCACAGCACCCCAGAGCCACCCCGCTGCCTCCAGAAGCTGCCTCCAGCCGTGTCCTGCTGCTGGGGAGGGATAGTTTGGGCAGCCCAGTGCCCAGGAGTCTCCCAGTGCCACAGCAGAGCTGGGCTCAGGGCAGGCAGCGATGGGTGATGTCACACTGATGTCCAGCACAGTCCAGGCAGGGAGAACCCAGCTGGGCACTCCAGTGTCCCCAGTACCCGCTGCCTGGTGGCTGTCTCAGCTCAGCCCTGCAGCCCAGCTCTGCAATCGGTGCCAGGTGGTGGGAGGTGAACCCACCAAGTGTCCCCAGTTTCCCAGCCCCACGGTTTTGGTGTGAGCCACCTTCCCATGCCAGGGCTGCAGCAGCTCCCTGGCGGCATTCCTGGTGGCACAGGCACGTGCTGGGCTGGCAGCCCTGAGGTTTGTGGCATCGAGGAGTGGGACTGTCTCACCCAGCTCCATACCATGGGGCTCAGTGACGGGAAGGAGGCCCCAGAGCCTGTGCAGGGCTCCCCGTCTTCCCTGCCCCAGATGGGGGTTGGATGGAGGGCGGCAAAAAAAAAAAAAAATCATCAAAAAGAATTAGGGAAGGGAAAGAGGCTCGTAAATCCCCAGGTCTCCAGGGAAGCTGCTCCAGCTGCAGCCAGGAACACAAATGTTGTCAGCGTTTGGTAAATATGTAACGGAGACCATAACAACTTAATGGATCCAAGGTGCTTCGTTAGCACGCTCCCAGCAGACGCAGCCCTAACGAAGCCGCCTGGCCCCGCCACGCTGCTGTCCGAGCCCCTGTGCCCCAGCAAAGGGACCAGGATGAGCCAGCTCGGGGACAGATATGTGGCACCACTGCACCAGGGATGGCCTCGCGCCAGGGACCAGCACACAGGGCTGCGGGGTGTCATCTGCCAGCATCCCCCCAGCTTCTCCAGCACTGACCTCAACTTTCCACCAGCTCTTCTGCCCCAGCCACATCAGCCATGGGGCTGCTTCTGCCAGCTCCTCGGTGTCGAAGAGGTTCAGTGCCAGGCATCGCTCCTGGCACTGAAACCCGTGTCCATGTTGGGCAGCACCCAGTGCAACGTTCAGCTCATCCTCACCTGCTCGGCTCTGTGGGGACCGGAGCTGCTCTGGGGCAGGTCCCTCCTGGCGCCAGACAGGGCTCAGACCCAGGGGTCTACATCAGCCCCCGGCTGTCCCAGACGCAGGTGCCAGGCTCTGTCTGAGTCAGCTGCCTCCTCAGGCCTTCACTATATGCAAAACAACATCATCATGCTCTGAGATCTGCTGGCAAATGGAGCCCAGGACCCAAGCACACAGTGCTGCACTGCCACTGCTGCCTGGGGGAGCCTGCAGTGCCAGAGCTGAGCAAATGCTTCCCAGCACAGCCAGACTCAGCTGAGGCATCGGCCACTGGCACACAGGATCTTCGTGGCCCCTTATGGAGATGCCCAGACAGACTGGGGTTGCAAAAACACCCTGGGTAGTCCCCAGTGCTTGAGGCTCAGCTACCCAGCTCCCAAAGTGTCTCCGTACAGGGAGCAGCTCCCTGAGCTGCATTTCTCTTGGAGCTGGCTTGGGGAGGAGGAGCAGTTGGCAGGGTCTCTGCGGGCCCCACTGGGGTTGGTGGGCTGTCAGGGGCTGGCACCCCATCCTTGCCTCCAGGGACAGGGATGGCCACTGCCACGCAGGTCAGGAGCACAGCAAAGGCAGCCGGGGAGGCGTTGGAGGTTCTTGAGCAACCAGACAGATCCTTATCTCGGCTCCTCTTGAGCGTTTCCAAAATGCTCTTTGTCCCCTGACACTTAACAGACACCAGTTAATTAATCCAGGTCAGAGCACAGAATCATAGAACTATGGACTGGGTTGGGTGGGGAGGGACCTTTCAAGCTCATCTCATCCAACCCCCTGCAGGGAGCAGGGGCATCTGCAACCAGAGCAGGGTGCTCAGAGCCCCGGCC
>JANHGN010022295.1:0-19727 GCA_024605025.1 Megaceryle maxima | reverse complement strand
GTGGCGGCGCTGACGGCGGTGCGCACCGAGGGGACCCCCCCAACGCCACCCCGGGGGACACCCCCCCCGTCCCGCCGCCGGGGGCTGCTGGCGGGACCGCGCCCTGGGGCCGCCCCCCGCCCCGCCGGGGCCCCGCGCTGCTGCCGCCGCCGCCTCCAGAACTGCCTCTACAACGTGCTGGAGCGGCCCCGCGGGTGGGCCTTCGTCTACCACGTCTTCATGTGAGTACCGGGGGTCCCGGGGAGTCTGCCGGTTGTAGCATCTCGCCGCCAAAGGACTAGTCCCGGGGAAGCTGGTCCCCCGTGGGACGGCGGGGACCGGGCGCTGCCGGTGCCCGCGAAGGAAGGAACGCGCTCGGTGTGCCGGGGATTTGCGGAGCAGCCGTCGCTCCGAGCCCGATCCCCGGGCTCCACCGGAGAAGTTTCTCCGTGAGCGTTTGGCGGGTGGGGTGGACGCGCCGACGGTGCCCGCTCCTGCCGCCGGTCCAGGTCCGGATTCCGGCAACGGGGCCGGTGCGATGCGAGCAGCGCGCTGGGGCCGCGCTGTCACCGGTTTGTCGGGGCGGGAGAAGGAATGGGGAGCCCGGCGGGGGCGAGCGGGGAACCCGGGAGGGCGAGCGGCGGGGCCAGGGGCGTGAGCGGCGGAGTCGGGGACTGAGCCCAGCGGCAGATTCGCGCCGGCGGCTCCGGTGCAAGGAGGTGAGCGCGTCCCCGAGAGTTGGGACTTGGTCTCCGGGGTGGCCCCGGTGCAGTGAGGCCCTTCCCTGCGGCACCTGCACGGAGCCGGGGGCACGGTCCTCTCCCATGCGGAGCTTCAAAGGCGGGAGATCCCTGAAGGGGTGACAGGGCAGGTCTGGATGGGACAAGGGACACTGTCCTGTAGTGTACCTGTGGCAGAGGTGCCAGCCCAGCATCCCCGCAGCTCTGTCCTGGTGGGCTGGAGGAAGGTGGGGAGTGGGTGTTCTTGTCCCTGCAATCTGTACCCCGAGAACTCTGCCCATTTCCTGGGTGATGGCTGCTGCCGATCCCCGCCAACAAAACTCTCCAGAGCTGGGGATGCTCCCAGGAGCAGGGATGCTCCCTGCCCTGCCTCAGTGCGTTTTACCAGGCTGTGTGGTGCTGCTCCAGCTTTTCTCACTGGAGTTGGGCATCCAAAGGCTTTTTGGCAAAGCAAAATCTTCTCCAAGACATGTGGGCTCAGCTCAGGGCCAAGGAACAACTTCAGCCCCTTGGGGTTGTTTGCTCAGAGAGCTGTCATGAGGCTGCAGAGCTGGGATATGGGGAGAGAGGGAGGCTCTGTGCCCCAAGCCAGGACCCCTGCTCGGCTCTGGCTGCATTGCTGGGACAATACCGGGTCGCTAATGCTCCTTGCCCAGCCACAGCCATGGGAAGGGAACTGGTTTCCCTCTCTGCCTTGTGTGTGCTTGGTGTGTGCCAGGCGTGTGCATCATGCCTCACGACCCAGTTGGGCACAGACCCTCCCTGAGAGCATGAGCCCAAAAATCTGCCTCTTCCTCTGCTTCCTGGAGCAGTAACGTGGTGCTGAGTCGTTAGCGGGGTGTGCGAGCTGGAGCTCGTTAAGAGGCAGGAAAGTGGGTCTTGCCGAAGTTAGCACAATGAGATGGCAGGATGAATTTGTCACTGGAGAGGAGGGCACCTGAGCTCCCTGGGGAGCCAGGAGAGGAGCCCAGGGCCCATTTGTAACGCCTGCCGACACCTCCGCAGTGTGCTTTGGCAATACTCCCTACGTTGCAAATAATGCCCTCAAAAGAGCTTTTCCTGTGCAGAATTAATAATGACGGCAGCCAAAACCTCCCACGAGAGGAGGGGGATCACACTTTTTTGCGTAGGTGCTCGCTGGGTCCCGGAAGAGAGATCCCCCAGCTCATCTTGCAGCTGAGACACGCGTGCCCCAGTGTCCTCCACCAGTTCTTCCTCTCAACCTGTCTGTGTTTTGCCCCAGAAACAACCACACTGGACCAAGCAGCTCCCCTTGCAGAGCCCACTCAGGTCCCTACTCAACCCCCCCAGCCATGCCCACCCCCCAGGTCTTGGGAGATGGGCTTTGCCCCATGCGGACAAGTTGATAGCAGGAGCAAAACATCTTAAGCACTTAGTGGGTTGGGGAGGATTTGTGTTCACTTGCTCGCTTAGCTTTAGAGCTGAGGTGTGCTGCAGGGCTGCCAGTCCTGCCAGGGACCCTCCCCAAGCCCGCAGAAAGATGTCACAGTGGGTGCAAGGTGTGAGGGGCTGGTTTGTGAAACCTTTCCTGTAAATGGAGCTGCTCCTTTCCAGCTTCTTCATAGAATCACAGAATCGTTTTGTTTAGAAGAGACCTTTAAGATCATCGAGCCCAGCTGTTCCCCCAGCACTGCCAGGGCACCACTGACCCATGTCCCTGAGTGCCACCTCTACACATCTTTTAAATCCCTCTGGGGGTGGCGAAAGTTGGGTTTGGTTGTTTTTATCCCTCTCCTCAGCAGATGGGAGCTGCTGTGCTGTTGCAGGGCTGGGTATTGAAGTTCTCAGAAATATTTTTATGCTTCAATAGCTGAGGACTGTTTCTTAAAAAAAAAAGAGGATGAAGGCGTTACCCTCACTTTAAGGGGGACTGAGGCATGGGGGAGATGAAGCCCATGGCCCAAGGTCGCCCAAAGTCGGGGCAGTGCTGGTCACAGGACCTGTCCTCTGAGTCACACCTCCCCCCGAGCAGCCTGGCTCTGAGACAGGGCTGAAAACTGCTAAAATGGAAATACCCGCTGAGAAGCGAAGCGCTTCCCTCCCCTGAGCAGTTTAGTGCCTGGGAGCACATAGCAGGGCTCAGCTGATACCATTTATTGGACAAGTTCAGTCTCTTTCTGTTGGCAAATTGATCCCAAATAGCTTCCCGTCCCCAGTGCCCGCTCCAGGCTGGGCTGGTGCTGCTCGGCCTCACAGGATGCTTTGGTGGCTGTCCCATCTCTGCAGCCCCAGAGCTGTGCTGGGCACCTGCCTGCAGCTCTGCCCAAGGAGCTACAGGAGCCCAGAGCAGCCCTTGGGCTCTGCTGGGGCTTTGCAGCCCCCTGGACCCCTCGTGCCAGGTGTCCCCGCAGGCTCCAGCCTTTGCAAGAAGGGGATGGTGTGAAGCAGGTGCTGGTGCAGGTGTGAAGTGGGGGCTGAGGTGTGTGGTGTTGGCTGGCCAGCCCCGTCCCCACTGAGCCCATGCTGGCCACGGCAGGGCCATGGAGGCACACGCTTGGGCTCGGCAGGCTCGGCAGGCTGGCAGAGCTGTGCCTTGTCCTCTCGAAATGAGAGTTTCTAGGCCTGGAGCTTACAGAGCAAATCTGGGAGTGTGACCAGAGCATTAACCTAAAGGCTTTACAGCCAGAAGGCAAAAATCAAAACTTCCTTTTCCAATCTCCTCCTCTTAAACAAGAGGGAAGGCTGGTCCTGTGCCCAGCTTGTGCCTTTTGTTGTGTGTGGCTGTTGGTGACTCCCAGGGTGAGCTGAAGCTCGAGAAGCTGTGAGCGTCTGCCCTTGGCATGGGCACTGCTGCCAGCCCAGCCCTGGAGCTGCCCCCCAAGGGGTCTTCTGCAGCTTGGAGCTGCGCCAGGGATGTTTATAGTTCAAACTGTTCTTCCTCATCTTCCAGCCCCTGCACGTGGCCAGTGGCTCTTGGTGCTGCTGCCCCGATGGAAACTGGGCTCTAGGAGCTCGTATTGATGGTTATGAAACTGCTGGGTGCTGAGAAGCTCGGCTCAGCACTTTTCCGTTTCCTAGAGGAAAGCTTTAATAAAGAATAGTTTGACCTGCAGCAAATTAGGGAAGATTGAGCCAGCACACCACTAACAACCTGCAACCCCCTGCCTGAAGCACCATCCCCCATGCTGGGCTAGCTGGGCACCTCCCTGCCCGCTGCTCTTGGCAGCATCTCACCAGGGTACTGTCGAGTTGATGGGGTTTTATTTATCTTGTGAAAGTGCTGGTGGTGCAAAGAGGAGATGGGAGCACAGAGCTCGGAGGGTGCCCATCCTTCTGGCGTGTAGGGTGGCTGTCCCATGGTGCCCTTGCTGTGTTGGGCCCCTGTGTATGTTGGGGGGTGGCAAAGCCCCAGGGCAGTCCCCGAGCCTGCTCGGTGCTGGGTGAGCGATGCCAGGCGTGGGCTCTCCTCAGCTCAGGGCTGGCCGGGTGCCTCAGGGCCATGGGAAATCCCCGCTGGCTCGGGGCAGTGGGTTGATGGGGGTGTGATGGGTGCAGGCAGCAGCTGGCGGGTGCCCACCATGCACTGTCCAGCTCCTGGCCCAGGACCAGGCTGCTGATAGCCGGACTCTCCTGGAGTTTCTCTGCACTGGAGAGGGCTGCAGTGGGCAGGATGGGTCTGCAGCCCCCACTGCATCCTGGCTCCGCAATGTGCCACCGCTCTGCCGTGCTCCTCTGCCTCGCCGCATCCCTCCATCACCACTTGACGAGGGAAAACCTTTTCTGCACCACGCTGGGGATCGCTGCCGTCTTCAGCAGCTCTAGCCCAGGCCCTCGCCGACCCACCCGGGGCTGTTTGCTGGACTGGAGACACGGAGGGTTTGCAGGGAAATGGCTTCATCCCCTACCCGGTGCTGCCTCTCCACCCGCTGCTTGGTAAAAAACCTCGTATTAAGCCCCAGGGTTTGAATTGCTGTCACTGGCATCTCCCCCAGGGTCTGGTGTGGTGCTTTCCTATCCGGCCGCCGCTCTCGCATGGTCAAAATAGAAGGAGCTGGGGAGGTTGTGCCACTGCTGCCGGAGCCGTGCCCTTCGAGCAGGGGCTCTGCTCCCAGGGCCGGCCCCGCTCACCTTGCCCAGGCTTGAAACGGGAGCTGAGTTTGGGGGAAATGCCAGCGGGCAGAGGAGCCGGCACAGCAGTTTCCCCAGCCTGATGCGGTGTCACCAGGGCATAAAATTAAGCGACTTTGGCGCAACATGAAACTGTGCATTGATTTTTTTTTTTTCCTTTTTTTTTCTTTTTTTAATTCCTCTCCTCTCTTGCTGCTCTTATCAGAGCCCCCAGCCCAGAGCAGGAGGTGCCAGTTTGGGTGCCCAGGGCTGACCGGTGAGACCAAGGGAAGGCCCACTGCCAGGGGGTGCAGAGGTGATGCTTGGTCACCCTGGAAAGGCTTTGGTGCCTCCAAGCAGTGATCCCTGGGGGTGAGAGTCAAAGTGGGGCTCAGTGAGCACCCAGACTTGTCTCCTTTGCCTGTGGGTACTTCTGCTCTCCATACAATGCATGTGGGGGCTCAGCCTGACTCGACTTCTTGGGACATCTCATGTTCCTGTGCCCCAAAGGTGTCCTCTCCCCAGGTGTTGGAGGGTGGGGACAGCACCGATCCCTCTCCTGGGTTGAGAGGCCCATCGGGTGCAGGAGGTGCATCTGAAAACACGCTGGATTTCTTTTCCCCCTGCTTAAGCCAGCTCCTTGCCAGATGATTCAAGAGCAAAACTATCCCAGCTGCTCTGTGTGAGTGTCTTGGCACCGTCCACAGGAGCCTTGTGACCGTGCTCCCCGTGGGGACTGTGGGGCCGGGGTGCTGGGGGGTGGTGGGTGGCATGGGGGTGCAGACACATGTGGTGCAACAGCGATGGGTGAAGCTGTCTCTAGGCTTTGTCTCCCACTTGCTGAAGCACAAAGGTGTCGGGGTCATCAGCTTCTGCACGTTGTAGGACGTCATCTGGAGCTGCTGCCGTGGGTGTTGCTGGGTCCATGTCGTGGGTGCTGCTGGGCCCATGGCATGGGTGACACTGGGCTGCAGGAGGAGGTGTGCAGCCTGCAGACAGGCTCCTCATCCTAGCCCTATTTCCAGCCTGTGCTGGGGTGCTGGAAACACCCTGTCCCACCTGGTACCCCTGGATCTGGGGTAGGAGAGCCATCAGAGCAGCACCTTTCCTCTCCCGGTGCTGATGACCAGGTCAGGGCCAGGCTCTGGAGCGTGTGCTGGGGTTGGTAGTGTTGGTGCCGCAGCGGGGCTGGCTGGCTCCTGGTTCCAGCTTCGCTTTCAGTGACCGTGGAGAAACGCTCGGTGCTTTTCTGCTTCTCTTGTCTGCAGTGTGGGACTGACTCTGCCATGGTTACGGGTGCAAACAGGCCCACTACACCCCGGTTATTTATATCCCCCGGAGCAGACAGGCCGCCTGCTCCACCTCTCCTAAAGGGCTGCCGGGGTGAGGGACAGGGGATTTATAAGACACGCTGTTTATACAGCTGTAGACGGTGCTCAAGGAGCTGAATTTCATGGGCTGGGGAGCAAAGCACCAGCTCCATCCCCGTCTCTGTCCCCACTGGAGCTGGGTTTGGGCAGTTTTGGCCCAAACAGCCTTCCTTGCGGTGGTACATCTGAGGTGGGACAGCCTGGCCAGACACCCAGAGCTGCTGCCCAGCACCGTGGGGCCCTGACAGTGCCAGGATGGGGCCAGGCTTGGCCAGGGAAGGGAGTTGTGCTGTTTGGCAGAGGCTGTTTGCTCTCTCATCCCCTGGCTGAGCTGTTTATCCTACGGCGCGTGGTATTTTCCTTCCGCTGAGTTATTACCGGGCTGTCCGCACAAACCCAGCCCCCAGCTTGGTGGTGCTTCACAGGGGGAGAGCAAAGCGGGGTCCAGGCCAGCCCTGCTGGGGTATGGGGTGCCCAGAATCACCCCACCCCATCTTGGCCACCTTGGCTGCTCGCTGGGGCTGGGGGACGCAGCCTGGCCAGGCTGTGCCATCCCGCTGCGCAGGCTCCGAGCATCACGGTCCCATGGGCACCAGGGTGCTGTGGCACAGCTTTGCCCAGGCTATACCGAAGTGCAGCCCATATGCCCAGGGGTGTTCAGGTGGCCACTGGGTGCCACCTCACCCAGCACTACTCTTTGCTGGCCGGGGCCAACCTGGCCCAGCTTCCCCTGAGCTCAGCAGCTTTCCCAGCTCACCTGTTCCTCCACCGGCACCACGCTGCCGGGGTGAGCAGATGGCAAAGTCCTCCCTAATGAAGATTAATGTGAGGAGATTTGCCTTCTCCAAGCCAGGCCCCCCACTGGCTTTTAATTATGATTTTGGGGAGGAGTGTTCCTGCAGACAGGCTTTGCTCCTGCCGGGGTGAGAGCAACTGGAGGGGTCCCATCCCTGTACCCAGGCTGCCGGTAGCGTGTTCCCACCCACGAGAGGACATGTGCCAGCAGGGAGGTGTGTGGAAGGAGCCCCTCAGGGAGGGGGCTGCCGGCTGGTGGGAGCTGGAGATGGGAAGTTTATCGGGGAGAGCTGACGCACCGGCTCAGCAACAGCAGCATCTGCTCCGTCCATCCCCAGGGACCCTGGCGCAAGGGAGCGGGGAGCAGAGAGGCTCCTGCTGGGTCCTGCCCAACCATCTCTGCCCCATCTCCATTTTCCCTGGCAGCGAGCGCTCCTTTGGTTTTGGCCCACTTGGTGGGAAAAGCAGTGAATTCGGGAGGGGGAGCACACTGGAGGGGAGCCTGGCACTGCCAGCACCACGCCGTGTTTGATGGAGAGTTGGCTGAGCCCTCGGTGCGGGGCAGAGCTGCTGAGAGCAGCACTTCTGCCCCAGCTGACTGGGGGGAGAGGCTGGTTCCTGGCTCACCGAGCTGCCTTCAGGCATCTGACTCTCTCCGTAAGCCGCTTAGGCGCTGCCGGCAGCCGGGCCGGGGCGTTTGCCCAGGCTTTACAAGTTAATTCCTAGCAGGTGATGTGTTCCCACAAAGTTTCTTTCCCAGACGGCCCCGGGGGGCCTCGCGTGCCCGTGTCCTTCACCAAATCCTGCGGGAGGCTGGGTGGGAGGCATCCCCACCCCAGGGGTGCAGGTTCCCCTTATGGCTCCTGCAACGTGGCCCTACCGACCAGATCCACGGCTCGGGGGGACAGGTGGGAAGTGGGGGGCTCTGGCTGGGTGCAGAGGCACCGGTGAGTTCACACTGCAGGGCCACCCATGGGAGCAGCGTGTGCCCAGGCACTGGAGAACCCCCTCCCTGCTCCCCAGCCAGGGTGAGAGGAACAAATCTTTGCAGTCTGGGAGATTTCTGCCTTCTCCTCTGCTTTGTGCTTCGCTGCCCGTGTAATTGCCTGCTAAATCCTGATTGTATAATCTTTATTGCTGAGGATGCACAAAGCAGAAAGGTTCTGCCCTGGGCCACTCAGCCACGTCTTGTTTGGCTCCTCGGACCAAGCCAGTGACCTGCTCTGTGCTCCCTGCCCGTGGCTCCAGCGCGGGCAGGACGGGGGTACTGCTGTGCCCGGCCGTGCCATCGGCTGCCGGAGGAGTTAATGGTAGAACTGCTGTGCCGGAGGAAAGGGGCTCGATTAATAATTCAGAGGGAGAAGGAACTGGCTCCAGCCTTCTGCCTTGCAAGTGAGGAGTGCCTGGGAGAGGAGCATCATCCTCCACGGTGAGGGCAGGGTGGTGGTGGGGCTGTGACACTCCCGGCCCCTTCTTTCCTGCAGCTGGCACGTGGTATTTTGCTCCAGCTCTCCCTTCCCCCCTACTCTGGGTCCAGCCCCTCTCCTGTTCCCTGGGGTTTCTCTGCCATCGGTCCCATCTCCAGCTTCTTCTCACATTGATTTTGGGACCTGGCTGTCCACTCTGTGATGGGTTTTGAGTCAGGTGCTACCCCCACTGTGCCCCATTATGAGCATGGGGCACTCCCAACCCCCTTATGCCATGCCCAGGTTTGCAGAGCCCCCAGCCCTACACGACACAGTGGGTTTGATGGGGGGGTGGAGGTGTCCCTGGGCCATGCTCAGCCTTGGGGGGTCCTTGGCTCCCCGACTCCCAGTGCTGAGCATCTGTGCCAGGTTCCCTTGGCCTGTGATCCCACAGAGGGCACAGAGCACCATCCCCTCTCCCTGCATCACCCAGTGCCTCCCTGGTGGTGCTGGGGCCATGGTGTGAGTCAGGTCTGGCTTCACCCCTCCACCACCCCGGGCAAGAGCCAGCTGGGCTCTAAAGCTCCACGTCAACAACAAGAAGAGACAGGAGAACACTCCTGAGCGGGTGCTGGGCACCATCTCCCCCAGCCGTGGGCATTGCTCAGTGTGGGGAGGTGGTGCTGGGGAGGTGAGATGGGTGCCCACCAGCTCAGGCACAGGGTGCCAGGGCCACCTCGCGCTCCTGGCCTCAGCGGTGCCTCCCCGTGGGGCTGTGGTGCCCGGCGGCTGCCCGGACCCCCCTGTGCGTTACGGGGCTGGCTCTGACGGAGCGATGGCCCTTTGCTCGCTGTCACGTGGGCTGATGGCACAAGCCCTCTGCTTTCCATTTTTAGAATCGCTGGATCAGGGGAAAAAAACTGTATTTTTGGATTTTGATTCACTTCAGCTTCAGAGTCTATTTTTTTTTTTCTTTCCCCCCCTCTTTATTTTAAATGGGCCAAAGCCCCTCGTGCCTTAACCCAGCTCTTGGGGCCAAACAGCCCCAGAGCAGCTCCCTGTTAACTTTTCCCCTGGATCAGCTGTTCCCGGGTGGTCCCTGTGTCCCTGGCAGGTCCCCACGGTGGTAGAGGTGCTGAGGACAGTCAGGTGAAGCTCTGGTCCCCTTTCCACTCCCTCCCTGCCTTTAATTAGCAGTTGTTTTTGCCTGGGCAGAGCCTGGCACTGAGCTCCATGGCTGTTGGAGCCCGTTCCTCCTCCTTGGTGCCTCTGGGGCAGCCCAGGCTGTGCTACCAGCCCAGGCTGGCACACTGGTGCCATCACAAGGGGGACCAGTGGGAGTGATGTTCCCATCACTTGAGGGGCACCATGTGAGCCTGGGCCCTCCCTGAGGTTGTCAGAGGGCCTGTCCTGGGTGTGCCAGATGGATGCACAGAGAGCAGAGGGGTCCCACCATGGGCTCGGTGCCCTGGCCCAGGGAGGTGCTGCCTGCACTGGGCATCCCAGTGCCACAGGGAGCTGCCGGGCAGGCAGGCTTTGGGCACAGCCCCGCTCTGCACCCATGAACAGCCGCTTGTGGGCTCCCAAACTGCTCTGTGCCACCACCTAGGGGCGAACCGTGTCCCCAGGGGGTCAGCCATGGCTAGGGAAGTCTCAGCCTGGGGGCTCAGGCTGCAAGCGGGGGCCAGCATTGCAGTCTGTCCTCCCCCAGCCAGCTCTGACACCCACACTGACACATTCTCGTTCCAGATTCCTCCTCGTCTTCAGCTGCCTGGTGCTGTCGGTCTTCTCCACCATCCAGGAGCACCAGAAACTGGCCAACCAGTGCCTCTTCATCCTGGTAAGCTGGGAGCAGGGCTGTCACTCAGACTTTACCCAAGAGACTAGAGCAAGATCATGGGACAAAACCCCTCTGACCCGTTCCCCAGCCCAGACAATGGTGTTGTGTCGGCGTTAACGATGGCAGCCCCTCCGGCACGTCGGGGAGAAGCTGCAGGGTGGCCTCACTGCTGCGGGTGTCCCCACAGCTCGGGGTGGCCTATCACTGGAGCTTTGTGGCATGGAGAGGCACAAACCTCTGGAGAAGGCAGGGCAGGAGGGGCTAAAAAAGGCAACTTTCCCCCAAACTGTCAGAAACGGCTGACACTGGAGTTCTTCCGAGTGACGGAGACTAAATTGGGAAGGTCCTTGTGACTTTTCCACGCGTAAGCAGAACGGGGGCTTGTTTGTGCGGGAGGTAGGAGGACAATGCTGACAGCGGAGGAAAAGGACCCGGCTCGGTGCGAGCTTGGCACAGGTAGGAGAGCAGGGTTGCTCAGACTGGCTCGACAGCCGCAGCTCCCCCCTCGCTGCCCTGCTTCCCCCAGGATGGGGGGTGGCCTTGAGGGGACAGCACCCTCCCTAGGACCAGCATTTCATTTTGCCCCGCCAGTTGAGCCCCCCACGCCATCCTGCCCCAGCCCTCCCCAGCTCACCTTCCTGCCCCTCCTCTCCCCCCCGGCAGGAGTTCGTGATGATCGTGGTGTTCGGCATGGAGTACATCGTCCGTGTCTGGGCGGCCGGCTGCTGCTGCCGCTACCGGGGCTGGCGGGGACGCTTCCGCTTCGCCAGGAAACCTTTCTGCGTTATAGGTACCGGGGGGTTGGTGGGGAGCACGAGGATTTGCGGATTCTCAGCATCACCCACGCCACGGGCGTTCGAGGCGAGGCAGCGCCCCTGACGCTCGCCGTGTCCTTTAGATTTCATCGTCTTCGTCGCCTCGGTGGCCGTCATCGCCGCCGGCACCCAGGGCAACATCTTCGCCACCTCGGCGCTGCGCAGCATGCGCTTCCTCCAGATCCTGCGCATGGTGCGCATGGACCGGCGCGGCGGCACCTGGAAGCTGCTGGGCTCTGTGGTCTACGCCCACAGCAAGGTGAGTATGCGGGGACCTGGCGTGGCCCCCACCCCTCCCCAAGCCCCTCTGACCCCCCACCCTGTCCCAGCAGGAGCTCATCACCGCCTGGTACATCGGCTTCCTGGTGCTCATCTTCGCCTCCTTCCTTGTCTACCTGGCTGAGAAGGATGCCAACGCCCAGTTCGCCACCTACGCCGACTCCCTGTGGTGGGGCACGGTAAGCTCGGCTGCCACGGCCCCCCAGCCCCGGGAGGGGATGAGGAGGGTGGGACGGGGCCGCGGGGGGGGAGCTCCCTCCAGGCCTCCCCCTGCTCTGCCCCTGGGCAGGTGACCCTCACCACCATCGGCTACGGGGACAAGACACCGCAGACGTGGCTGGGTCGGATGCTGGCGGCCGGTTTTGCCCTGCTCGGCATCTCCTTCTTCGCTCTGCCTGCTGTGAGTAGGACCGGGGAGAGGGTCCCCGTGCCTCCAGCCCTCTGGGAATTGGGGAGAAAGGGGCCAAATCCACCCCTGTGGTGGGAGGGTCCCTGTCTCTGCTGGTGATGGTGTGGTCAGCACCCATGGAACCCATCCCCTCCCATCCCCAGGGGATCCTGGGCTCCGGCTTTGCCCTCAAAGTGCAGGAGCAGCATCGGCAGAAGCACTTTGAGAAGAGACGGACTCCAGCGGCGAATCTGATCCAGGTAACACCGGGCTGGTGCGTCCGGCCCCATCCCTGCCCGGGGATGCTCTGCTGACCATCCCCCCCTCCACCTGCTCCGCCTGTCCCTGCCTGCGGCAGGCAGGACCCGACCGCCTGACCCACATCTGGCTGCTCTGGGCCAGGTTCTGCCCGTGGTGGCCATGGGGGATGGAAGGGGCTGGCACTGGGGGGGTCTCACCGATCCCGATGCCCATGGGCTCTCACTCCTGTACAGGCCGCCTGGCGCCTGTACTCGACGGACGTCAGCCGGGCGTACCTGACAGCCACGTGGTGTTACTACGACAGCCTCCTGCCCTCCTTCAGGTAGGCAGGGTGTGGGCGAGGGCTGTGAGGGGGGTCCCTGCAGGGACACCAGGCTGATGAAGAACCTGAGTGGCAACAAGGGGCCACGTGGAGCTGCTGAGGGCTCAGTGGAGCAGAGCAGCACGGACACCTTGCTCGACCCTGGGACTCCAGAGGCCCAGCACAGCACCTGCTGAAGAGCCCAACACCCTCCTCCGTCCTCAGCATCCACCCAGCCTGCAGCACCCAGCACCATCCCACCCCATCCCCTCTCACCCCATCCATAGCCTTCCTCCAGCACCGCCGCAGGGAAGAGGATGGTGCCACCAGCTGTGGGGACCTCGTGGCTGGGGTGATGGAGCTGCAGCCAATTTAGAGTTGTCTCTGGGAGAGATGGCAGAGCAGATGGACCCGTGGGGGTCCAGTGGGGAGCCCCATAGAATTGTGACATCGTTTGGGTTGGGAGAAACCTTTTAGTTCATCAAGTCCACCCACTCCCCCAGCACTGCCAGGGCACCACTGACCCCTGGCCCTCAGCACCACAGCTCCACGGGGGGCTTGGAAACCCCTCCAGGGATCACAGGGACTCCACCCCTGCCCTGGGCAGCCTGGGCCAGCCCTGGACAACCCTGGAGAGGAAGAAATTGTTCCTCAGCTCCAACCTAAACCTCTCGTGGTGCAACTTGAGGCTATTTCCTTTCGTCCTGGTGCTTGTTCCTTGTGCCCTGTCCCTGCAGCACTCTCCCCTCCCGTGGCCCATGCAGTGTTGCCACCATGGGGTGGATTGAAGACTCTCTGAAGCATTTCCACAAGCCCTGGGTGGCCCCATCACACAGAGCACACCAGGGGCTGCTCTGTGGTCCCTGCCTTCCTTCCTGTGTCCCTTTGTCCCCTGCCTGCTCTCCAGCCACGTGTTCCTTTGCAGTGACAAATTCATTGTTGTGTTTTGCTCTGTTTTTTCAATGACAGGGCTCTCAACAGCCACAGCAACAAGTTCTTCTGGTCCCCAACTGGGTGCCAGCCTTTCCCAGTGTGGACATCAGAGGGCTTGATCCCTACTGGCTTTTGCCTCCTTGCTACTCCAGCAGCACCTAGACCCTCAGATCAGATGGTGGCAGGTCCCCCTGTCCCCACACTGTGTCAAGGGTGGTTGTCCTTCCTGTGCCCTGCCTGACCCATCCCTCCTGGCACGGATCCAACCCCTTGGCTGGTGACCAGCCTCTGCAGGACCCTTTCCCAGCATCCTGGTCCCCAGCAGCAGCATCCTCAGGTGACCCCTCAAGCTGCTGCTGGTCAGAGCTGTTAAGAAACTGTCTTTTGAAAGCAAGTGTTGGATTTTGCTTCTTGTTTTGCTCTGGTTTTGCTTTGGTTTGCTCAGAGGAGGCCCCAGCTTTGCTCAGCCTTGGTTTGCTCATCTCATTTGTTTTGGAAAGTTTAATTTCTCCATGTTTTTATTTAACCCCAACCTCAGAGAGCTGGTCCTAATGTTTGAGCATTTGCACCGAGGCCGCAACGGAGGATTTAGGAATTCAGAGGTGAAAAAATTGCCCGACGGAGCCCCACCGCCTTATCACTCCTTCACCCCTGGCCAGAAAAGCACCAGCCCTGCCACTTGTCCAGGGGAAAGGTAGGAGGGTGCAGCCCCCCGGCCCCACAGTCTCCCTCCTCTCTGCCCTCTCTCCTCTACTCTCTCTGTCCTGCGATGCCACCACGGTGCCCGACACCGCCAGACCGGACCCCGGAGGAGCAGCCACCACCCAGCGCTGTGCCAGGGCACCCATCCTGCTCTGCTGCTGGCTGCCAGCACCGCTCCCAGCTTGTGGCTCTGGAGGGGGCACAGTTGGTCCCCACGGATGGACTCTGGGCTGTCGTACCATCGTGAAGCCTCTTGTGATGTTCAGCTCCACCTCGCTACCCTTTTCCATGTGGCCACAGCACTGGGACCTTGCACTGGGTAGCCAAGTGGGGCTGAAAACGGCCCCTCAAAGGCACCGCCAGGAGCTCGTTGGGGATGGAGCTGGAGCTGTGAAGCCCCAGACAGAGACAGACAAGGAGCAAAACCCAGTTCCCGCAGTCTGAGATGGGCTTCCTGTGCCCGCAGCAGTGGGGAGCAGCAATGCTGAGCTGCCTCAGTGCCAGCGAGAAGAGATGAGAGGGTTCAGGGCTGCCGTGCTGCGGGGGGTGGCTACTCTGCACCATGTCCCCAGTCCAGCATCAGGGTTAGGTGGAGAGAGGCAGCGCTGCTGCTCTATGGCATTGTGCCTCAGTTTCCCCTGTGATGCAGGAGATGGGGCTGCAGGAGGTTTGATGCAGCATGGTGGTGTGCTGAGTCATGGGGCTGCAGCTGCCCCACTGCTGGCATGGGGCTGGGGGGGGACCTGCTCCCCCTGCCAGCCCTGAGGTGAGTATGGGCTTGGGGGGCTCCTCCCTGCAGCAGCACCAGCCTGGACTCAGTTTCTCAATGAAGAGCCAGGAGCTGGCAAGGGACGGGCTGTAACCCCCCCAACCATCCCACCCAGGGGGGCCCGAGCCTTCCCCCACCTCCTCCACGAGCATCACCTCTCATAACATCTCATCTTCTCTCTCTCCTCCCCTCTCCTGCTCACCTTCCTCTTCTCCATCCCTTCCAACCTACCCCCCATCCTTCTGTGCCCCCCATTCATCCCCCCCCCCCCCAAGCTGGAAGGAGGAGGACGTGCAGCCCCACAAGTGCTTACACCTCAGGTAACGTTCACCCTCGGCTGTGGCCGCAGCGAGCGGGCAGGGGCCGGGGGTCCGCAGAGCCCCAGCCGTGTTTGCAGGGCTGGCACCAGTCGGCTGCTTGGCACCACGTGCCATCACCAAATCACCTTTTGGCAAAGCTCTGCCACTGAGAAACTGGTGTTTTTGCTGCGGGGCAGGTGTTAGGTGTTTATGTAGGACCTACACAAATGAACTGACTCGTGCTTCTGGCCCCTGTAGCAGACGAGGGTGCCATGGCTGGGTCCGGTGCAGTGGGAGATGCTGCTGGGACCCTGCACCCGTGTGTTGGGGTGTGGCCATGCCCAGGGGGTCGGGGACACGGTGACCCGGGGTGCTCTGCTCCCTCCCGGCCATGGGCTAACTCTCGTTTTCTCCTGTGTCTCTGCCCTGACCCTCCAGTCCCATCCTTAGTGGTAAGAGGAAGCTCTTGCGGACGTGGGGTGCGTGGAGACGGAGGTACTGCCTGCTGCCTGCCCTGCCCGGCCCGCCTGCCGAGGGCTCTGGGGGGAGAGGCAGAGCGGGCAGAGGCTGAAGGCTGATCCTCAGCAGGGCTGGGGGGTCTGTGCATGGCCTGGGCTGAGCAGGCTGTCCTCGGTTTCCCCCACCTAGCCCTGCCTCAGTTTCCCCCTCCGTGCCCCAGTCCGTTGGCTCTGTTGGGCTCTCTAAGTCCAACAACATCAAACTGAGGCACTTGGATGGACCCCATCCTGCATCTGTCCTGCTGCCTGATCCCCTGGGACACTGCCCTTCCTCTCCTCTGGCAGCAACATGCTACTGGCTGCCCTGCCTGCCCAGGGACCTGCTCACCAGTGACTTGCATGGGGAGGGACTGGAAGGACTGGGAGCCCAGTGCCCTGCTTATACCCCAGTCTTGCCCTCTGTCTGCTGGCCGAGGAAATCCATGAGGCTCCCCAAACGCCTGTTGTGTGGCAGGGGTGGGGTTTGCTTGCGTCCTCCGCAGCTTTGGCTTCACCTGCTTGGCCTCCTTGCATGTCCCAAAGCGTGTCTGTGATCCCACATCACACGTGGTGCTTTTGTGTAGGTCCTACATAAAAAAATGCCTCTTGTTTCCTCCCTCAACCCATCAGGGCAGTGGGTTAGGGCAGGAAGGAGCTGCTCCATTCACCCACTGGAGCAGAGCCTGAATTAGGGGGTGCAGCCTGGAGGAGGAGGAGGAAGAGGGTGAAGGGACCTGGCTGGGTGTCCCAGTTTGCCCCCATGCCAGCAGGGGTAGGACAGGAACAGGGCTGCTCCCTGCAGAGCCAGGGGCCAGGGCTCTGCTGCCTGTCCTCCCTGCTGCTGTACCCATCCCTGTCTGTCTGTCTGTCTCCTCCTTTCTCTGCTTTTGGGGGAAAAAAGGGTATTTAAAGGAGTAACCCCAGAGCTGCTCCTGCACGGGCACATGGTGCTGCCTGCGCCTGGCCTGGCTCGTGCCCATCATGTGCCGGGGGCTCTCCATGAACTCAGCACGACCACCCCCATCCTCACCCCCACCATGCGTGGGCACCATGTGTGTTCCCGCAGTGGGGATCTGCTCCCCTCCCTATCCCCATCCCTGTGCCCTCTGCATGTGCTGGCCTCTGACGTAGCCCCCTCCACCCCACCCTGCACAGCAACAAGATGGGCATCAAGGACCGCATCCGGCTGAGCAACCCGCAGCGACAGGGCAGCCGGGGCAGGCAGCAGCTGGGCCCCCCACTGCACCGCTCCCCCAGCACCGAGGACATCCCCGAGGCCTCCAGCCCCACCAAGGTGCAGAAGAGCTGGAGTTTCAATGACCGGACCCGTTTCCGCGCATCTTTGAGGCTCAAGCCACGGACCCCAGTTGAGGGTAAGCTCTGGGGACTGGTGGGGTCTGGGTCCAGCTGTGGGGTCATGCTGGGGGGCACAGAGGGACAGCCCGTGGTCTCTGCTACCCACCTATTCTTGGCACCCACAGCCGACTGCCCACCAGAGGACAGCGGTGAGGAGAAGAGCTCCCACTGTGACCTGACCTTTGAGGACATCATGCCAGCAGTGAAGACCCTCATCCGGGCTGTCAGGTGAGACCATGCCCTCCCGTGTCCCCAAGTGTATGTGCTGCCATCCTCAGCTCCTCCACTCAGCCCTTGGAGACAGGAGGCCGTGCCCAGAGAGCCCCGATCCATGCAATGGCTGAGCCAGCAGGGAGCAGGGACAGCTCCTGGCTCAGACCCTCGTGGGGACTGTGATCAGGACCTTGGTGCTTTGCACAGACCCCCAACCCTTCCCCCTACTTGTCATGGAGCCTCCGGGCACCCCAGTACCTGCCAGTGCCCTGCAGCCACTCTGAGTGTTCTGCAGGATCTTGAAGTTCCTGGTGGCCAAGAGGAAGTTCAAGGAGACCTTGCGTCCCTACGATGTCAAGGATGTCATCGAGCAATACTCGGCTGGCCACCTGGACATGCTGGGCAGGATCAAGAGCCTGCAGATGCGGTGAGCTGCTCTGAAGTGGGGGGGGATGACTCTGGGCTCCCCTGGGTCTCCCACCACTAGCTGTGTCTACTGGGAGGGGTGCTGGCCCATGGCAATGGGTTGGGACATGTTCCCAGAGCCCAGTCCCCACTCCTTGTGGCCTCATACACCCTGTGGAATGATGGGCTGTGTCCCTTCCCTCCCTGCCAGTGTGGACCAGATCGTGGGCAGGGGGGCCCTCACTGCAGACAAGAAGATACGGGAGAAGGGGGAGAAGCCGGCGCTGGAGACGGAGCTGGTGGATGAGCTCAGCATGATGGGGCGCGTGGTCAAAGTGGAGAGGCAGGTGAGGAGGGGACGCCCCCCCCCCAGGGAGCATGTCACTGTCTCTGGGGGAGCCAAGACCCCCAGGTGCCCTCCCCGTGGGGAGGGACCTGCTCAGCCCTGCCCACCTTTGCAGGTACAGTCCATCGAGCAAAAGCTGGACCTGCTGCTTGGCCTCTACTCCCAGTGCCTCCGCAAGGGCTCCACGAACTCCTTCAGCCTGGCCGCCGTGCAGGTCCCTCCCTGCGAGCCCGACATCACCTCTGACTACCACAGCCCCGTGGACCATGAGGACATCTCGGTCTCTGCCCAGACCCTGAACATCTCCAGGTCGGCCAGCGCCAACATGGACTGAGCGGGGAGGCAGCGGGACGGATCCTGCTGCGGGATGCCGGGATGTTGGAGCCGTGAGGCACTGCCCAGCGCTGTCTGGCCACGTCCCTCGCCGTGTTACTTGAACAGAGTCCTCCTTTGGGGGAGCACAGCGGCAGGGGGGTGCCCACTTGGGGGTGGGGTGGGAGCCCGTGGCACTGTGGCACAGGCAGATCATGCTCCTGGGATGCTCCTGGGATGCTCCTGCCCTTCTCGGGGGTGAGACGCCCATCCCAGCTCCTGGAGCCTTGTGCGCGCCCCAGCCATGCAGGGATGCTCCAGGTTGGCCCCATCCCCTGGGGTTTAGCTCGTACCTCCTGCCCCAGCCCTCAGGACACATCCAGCTCCCCCTCGGGGTCCTGCCAGGCCCCCTGGACCCCAGCCAGGGCCACCGCCAGCTATGCAAGGCTCCATCTCCCTTCTGCTGCCGGTGCGGGGCAGGGCCTGGGGGCATGACCCAGGATGGGTTTACCTGCCTCGCTCCAGGCCAGGGCAGCGTTGGGTCCCCCCACCCCAAGTCGAGGAGTGGGGATCTGCCCCCATCACCCTCCTCTGCAGCACTGCAGCTGCAGCTGCACCTCTAGAAGCACAGCAGAGCCTTCTGCCTGCCCGTGCATGCTCCCAGGGCAATATATATATAATATATATATATTTATGCAATAATGTCTTAATATGCAACACCCCCGGGAAGAGCAACCCACGGGGACATAGGCAATAAGCAAACCCCTCAACCAGCACACAGGGCCAGATCCTGCAGCCTTTGGGGGCTGGTCTGGGAGCCCTGGGGTGTGAGAACAGGTGACAAACCTCCACCCAAGGGTAGCCCTGGAACCACCGGGCTGGGCAGGGGAGGAGAGAGGTGGCAGGTACAGGCAATGGGGACAGTGATCCCCAAGGAGCATCTCCTTGTGTCCCAGACCCTGCTCTTGGTTAGAGGATTCCTTCGCTGCCAGGTCCTGCAGTGCTCGGTTTGTCCTTCCCCATGTCCCCGTCCCCTCTGTAGCCTGGGGAGCATGGGCCAGGCCTAGGGGGTGACTGCCCGGTGGGCACAGAGCGGGCAGGGGCAGATCCACGGCAGCCCCAGCACTGCCCCTCTCCCCTTTGCTGCCCCAACCCCAGCCCCAGGTCTGTCTTCCAGTCCCGCAGTGCTGGGCTGAGCCAGGCTGGAAGCGATCGTGGTAGTGCCAAAGTTTGCGGAGCTGGGGCTGGTGCCTGTTCCTGCATGGTCGGGGGTCCTGGGGGTCTCGATGCCCTGTGGGACTCGGCAGTGACACCCGTGTGGCTGCAGTGCAGGGATCTGACCTGGGTTGGCGGGGACCAACTGATCCCCCTGCTGCCGGTGCAGCCCCTCTCTGGGCTTTGGACCGTGGGATTTGCACCCCCCCTTCCCAAGCCCCCCCTGTGCCTCTGCTCCTGGCAGCAGGACCCCCCAACCCTGCTCGTTTTTCTTGCCTCCTTAGTGCATGTGGCCAGCGCGGGCCGTGCCAGAGCCGCTTGCAGCCCCCCCCCCCCCGCCCCCGCCCCCGCACCCCCCCGGCCCCCCCCCCTCGCCCCGGGGGGCCCCGTCTCCCCGGCCCTGGGTGCCCGAGGGGACAGCCGGGTGCCATGGGTGGG
>JANHGN010022293.1:29168-40949 GCA_024605025.1 Megaceryle maxima | reverse complement strand
TCTTGTGACAAACATTATATTTTTGAATTTTTTGTTTCACCCTTTTTTTATTTAATCCAGCAAAATTTCATCAATTCTTAAAACAAACACCCCCCCCCCCCCCCCCCCCCAATAAATCTAACAGGAAACATAACTTCTAGAACCTCTGATTTTCATCTTTTTTTCCTCATTCCAGCATGACAGTGTAAAGCTTAGCAGAGCAAGAGTAAATACTTCAGTGCTGTCTGTATTTGCTTTTATTTAGAAGGTTAGTCTTGGGTCTTAGGCTCTTTTGTGGCAGCATGTTGAGCATTTCAGTGGCCTGGGCTTTTTGCTGAGCACCGGGATTCCTCTGCTTTATGGCTACAGGTTACCTATTAAAATAGAAGAGCCCTTGTATCAGCATAAATGCAGGTTGCATATGTAAGGCTGTAAAAGAAGTTGACCCCTGCTCCCTCAATCCTCCATTGTTGTTCTCCTGCCTCAGATTTCTCTGTCCTTTTTCCTTGTACTCTAACATCCCTCTTGCCATTGATTGCACTGGGACTTTAAGTTATCTGAAAACTTAACCTGCAGTTACTGATCTAACTGTAAGCTGCTGACAGAAAGGTTGATCTTATCTTCACCTCCTTTTCATGTCCCTCTTTCCCTTTGCCTCCAACCAGATACCTATCTATTGCCTCTTTCCTCCAACTATGTCAGGCACATCAGGGAATTTATTTTGCCTGGAGACAAGTACTTTCATTTATTTATTTTTGCTGGCACAGGATTAAAAGGGAGCGGGTGTCTGGCTTTGGTGCATTGCTCCCCAGAGCCAGCAAAAAGGGACAGGAGTACCCCTTGGGAATGCACGCACAAAGTCCTGCTGTGAACCTTCCTCCCCTTTGGAAGAGGTTTGATAGTTGGATCCACAGAGTCCTTTGCCATTCAGGCTGAGGGTGTCCCCTTCTGCCAGCAGAAACGGTTGTGGGGTCCTAGATCAGGCTTTTTTTCATCATGTTTCTTTTAAAAGTAAGATTAGTTCTTTAATCCCTAAGGAGAGGTAAACCTCATTCTCTGATGGCATCACTAGGGAGTTTATGTACAGACCCATGGCATGGTGTGTGAGGTAGAAGGTGATGATGTGGTCATTAGCTTGGAAGATTTATTCAAGAGACCTAACAACTGTCAGGGCAAACCAACATGGTTATCCACTTGTAAATACTCCTTTTTAAATGATAACTGCAATAAAAAATAGAAACAGTGTATTTTTTTTGTTCCTCTGTTGCAAAATAACAGCCTTAGATGGGAGTGTTTACTTTCACTCATATCTAAATTGGATTTTTAAAATGATGCCTTGGTTTCCTTCTGTTTGCTTGAGATCATGGCAGTGTTTGGGAGGTGGGAATGGGAGCAGCAGTTCTCGGCATCCCCAGAGGAGCGAGGGGAATGTGAGGGGAGGAAATCCCATTGGAAAGATAGCTCCTCCTTTAAAATGTAGGAAGCTTGGATGTCCCTTTCCTCCCTGCTGAAGTCTAGAAAGCTCCGTTTCAAATGTTAAATTCCTGTAGCACCTAAACCTTCCCCAAATTTTGCTGAAATCCGTCAGCAAGATAACAAGAGCTAAAGCAGATAGATCTCTTTTTTAAACAAGCGATAGTGAAAAATATATTTGCTTTCTTTTTGCTTTGCTTTTTACTTCTTGTTTTCAGCAGTTCACAGGTGAGAGCTGTGACCATACCACAGGAATCAACCACTAACCTTTCTTTCTTAGAACTGGCCAAGAGTTTTAAAAAATATCTATAAAATGTGAAGAACTTGATTTATTGGGTATTCTGCTTAAGACAGCTCCAGGTCACTGACGATTGCAAAATATTAATCCTTCAGCCCCAGTTTGCATGAGTGCCTGTAAGGAAGGGTTCTTACTGACAGCATGGCCTAATAATTAATAGAAGTCAGGATCTTGCAGGTCTCTCATGCAGATTAGTCATAGAAAATAGATGGTTTTGCTAGCCACACGTGAAGAACCTTTCCTCTGGAAGATTCAGGACACCATAATGAAACAATTATAAGCTTGAGCTACTCAAACTCTGGCTGATCCTTGTCCCTGTAGGATTAGTAGGACATGAGAAAAACATTTATTTATGATTGAGGGTAGCTCTAAAACAGAAATGAAAGCAGACTGTTTCTGTAATGGATTTCATTTTAATTTTCATTAGCAAGAAGAAAAGAAAAAACATTAACATTGGACTATTCCTTTCTTTTTGAAATAGTTACATTGTCAATCCTGGTATCAATTTTATTCTGTAGAATTGTCAAAATACACTTTTCTTTAGACAGATCTGAAAGAAGTTATACTTAGAAGCTTTTATTTTAGTTCTTAGGAAAATTGCTGAGGAACTTTCCAGGGTTGAAAATAACTCCACATTTGCCAGAATTCATGATTTCTATTTGATGCTAGTAAGGTTTAAAAGAAAGACCCAAAAGAAACCAATACATCTTTCCATGTATTTTGGAAATGGCTTGTCTTAAAGTAAAATTTATCTATGTGACTTTGTCATCACACCAAATAGTAAGAAGAAATAATAGTCATGGGACTGTCCTAATCTATCCGATAGCTATATGTAAATCAGTTTGCATACAAATCACGAACAGAGCAAAAGGTTAAATTCAGTTTGTCTCCTGGTGGACAACTGAGCCAGCCCTTATTTGCACACAGCTTTCTCAACAACTGCATGTTTCTGTGCAATGTGGTAATAACTTGTGAAGTACCTTGGTTTCAAAGGGACCTGCTTTGCAGCAGGATGTGGCCCTGTTTTGAGCTGCCAGCTGCTAGAAATCTGTTTCAGATCTGCATAGAGTCCAGGATGAAATTCTGGTTGCTCTGGAGTGAAAGATTAGTGCAAGGCTGGAATTCACTGTCTCTTCAGCATTTTTAAAGATTTTCCTTCATGCAGTTGCCAAATGTACAGTAATATTTGCACCTTCAATGGAAATGAATTGGTGTCAGTGTTTTCTGCATCTCCTTATGCTGCTAACACCTGATGCCAGAGCAGCTATCAGTGTCAAACGGTCTGGGAAAACCTTGCTGTTTGGTTGACCTTGGTGGTGTTGGAAGAGAAAACTCAAGTGTGCCAGTAGAGAATGTGTGGTGCAGTATTAGACCCTGAACAGTCCCATTACTGCCCAGATAACTGGGTAAAATATCAGTACCGCTGAAAACCAGTATTTTTGCCACTATCTTTAACATGTCATTGCATAATCTAGCTTTGTATTCAAGAATTTCAAACCTAAATTGTATTTGGTAACATTGATTTCTTTGGTACCTATTTGATCTGTATTTGTAATAGTGTTTATGCTCTCTTTCCTGAAGAGAAGTTAGCAGGGGAAAAAAAAAATAAGGCAGAGTGGATTCTGGACACTGATCCTGACACTGAAACGTAAATGATAAATCCAGTCCATTGAGAATTGGAGCCTTAGTGCACAGTGACTGAAATGGGGTGCACACGTTTGCTGCTCTGGAGCAGGGCAGTCCCCCAGCCACCCTCAGCCACACTGCCTGTCATGTGCTGGCACAGGCATTTATGTTCCTCTGCATCTCAAGCTTCTTAAAAAAATTCTATTACATTAAGATGACTGTGTAACCATGGTCTTATTCTACTGTTATATTAGCTGTGTGTAGATGTTATTTACTTCGTGACCAGTGATAAATTGTTGTACTGACTGCATCTGTAAAATTAAATGGTTTTCTTAGGGCCACACTAGAGAACTTTGCAATCGTCACAAATCAAATTCTGTGGTGGAAATTTCCAGCTCTTAGGAACTTTCACAGCACCTTTCTAAAAAGTGTGCCTAGAAAAAGAAGAGAAATTTTGAAAGGACTTTTTTTTAATGTATGTATTAAATTGAAAAAAGTCCATCAAGCAAGGCCTGTCTCTACAAGGATGGGTAACTAAAGCTTGTGGCACAAACAGCTTCTGAATATCTGAGGATCTAGGCTAACTGCTTATCCTCAAATAATATTTCCATAGCAGTCATAAATATTCAGGTCATCCAGAGGCAAAATGCTAAGAAAGAATTAGTGACAGGTATGTGAAGTTTTTATTCAATAATTTGTTTTAAGGTAGTTACGCAATTCCACACCCATGCCTGCAGCTGACCTCTGACATCTCGTGGGAGCATTCCACAGTCATCCTCTCTGCAGGTCCTGGTCAACCAGCTCAGCCATCCAGCCCTGGTGCAGGCAGCCCCCTGCAAGGGAGTGGGGCTTTGGTTTGGCCAGTGGACAATTCACCCAGCAGAAAAATCAAAGGGTGTGGATGTACATCTCCAGGGCAGCTTGGAGAGATCAAGGAAGGGCTAGCAGCCAAAGCTTGCCATGGAGGGAAGAGCAATAACAAGCGAGGAGGAGGAAGGGTTGTACAGCTCCAAGTATAACTCAATCCTGATTTTGGCCATTAAATGTTATGTTAACTAACTATAATTCTTATTTTCACCGTCTTCAGTTTGACAATAAATGGCTTGACAAGTCTTTGCTAACTTCTTTAAGTGATACGTTCCCAGGTTATTTCTGTTCAAATGTAACCCTGAAGAAGTTTTCCCTTTCCTGGGAACACCTGGATTTGGTTAAACCTTCTGTATGTGCCAGTGAAAACTTGCAGGCAGACAGAGGTGACATTTTGCTGTCCCTGCTTCTGTGGGCTGCTGTGTGCCATGGTGGGAATTAGAAATACTTAACAATAGATGTTTATTACTGTAACATTTAAATATTTGAAATTAATTAAGGGAGTCTTTTCATTTCAGCGTTACTCTTTTTAACTGTTATTGTTTCTGTGGTTTTCAGATCACTGCATCCTGACCAACAAAATGGTTGGAATTTATTCTGGGCTTTGTCATTTCTTGAACTTTGAAGGCTAAAATAAGGATGCTTATCGCCTGTCAAGCTCCTTGGAGAGCTATGAGGAAATGAGCAATAAAAGGCTCTTTGAGGCTCTTTTAACTGTAGTTTATTATCTAGTATAGTTACTGATGTGTGGAAACCAACAGAGAAATTTTACGTGTTTATAGTTACAAAGCCCTTAACAGCTGTAGCTATGAGCTGAGCACACGCAGCTTTTTGAAATGTGTTTTTATAAATGTAACATTAAATCATTGTGATTTTGTAAACCAGTCTCCTTAAGAAAGTTCCTGAGATAGTAATATGTGGGTTGATATACTCAGTCAGGGCTGGTCTGTGGGTATGTGCTTGCTCTTGCTTGTTTTGTAACTCCACCAGGAGAGCAATGCACAATGTGGGCCTTTTCGGGGCAGGATTGATGATGGCCAAAATGCATGAAGGAGAGCTGCATTTCATTTCCCCTTGCTGGATGCAGCACAGGATGGAAAATTGGAGTGGGGAGAAGAAAACTGGGTGAGTTGAGGGCTCTCAGCATGCCAAAGGGCCCAGAACTGTGAAAACTTCTCTCCCCTCATCATGACTGGAGGACACAGCAAATGGCTTCACATTTCTTTATCCATGAGAGAGCAAGACTGGGAATTTTCAGAGGCTGAGCTCTTTGGGGTGCTGGCCAAGTGGTGGCCAAGGAGAGAGTTTTCTGCCCCCAGGGTGACAGGCTCTTTTATTATCATTTCCTGTTCCTCATCAGTCTTTTCATGCTTTTTAGGACAGGAGTATGCTCTTCTATGCCTTGTCCTCTTCTGTACTTTTCTCATATGGTTTGGGTGGACTTTATGAATCTAATCCTATCCACTGGAAATGGTGAAACTAATGAGCCATTTGTATCCAGCACGAAGGACGGCACGGAGGGGACTGTTCTCAGTCAGTACTCATTGCTGATTAATAGTATTGCCAAGGGCATACATTAAAACAAACACACCGAGAACGCAGACCTGTCAGCTCTTGTCTTTTGCGTAAGAAACTCACTCTTTGGCATCCAGATTGCTATTCACTACTCTGATGCCTGTACCATCCGTGTTTACACCTTTGGAGTGCTGGTGTGAGTGGCTGGCTGGTGTGGAAAGTCTGTTCCTCTGCCAGGGATGTTCTCTGGAGGCCCCCAAATGTCCCTGACATGATCCAGCATGCAGATGTATCCATCACACGCTTGCATGCTTGTCCCTGGCCAAACACGAGCCCCATGCGTTGGGATTCCAGTAATTTGAGAAGTCTGAGAATATGCAGCAGTAAAGCAAACATCAGCCATTCAACTTCCAAAAATTGCATTAAGCCAGAAGAGACAATGTTATTTCTGCAGGTCTGTTTTAAATCAATGCAAATATTATTCTGGAGCCAGAGCTATAATTCAGTAAAACTTGATACAATCTTGGAAAGCCATAGAAAGCATTAGAAAATACTGCTTGAAGTTGAGACCTATAGATACTGCAACAATCTGCATTTTAAACTAAATTAGACATGCCTCTTAAATACTAATCAAGGCACACTGCAGAGCATGATGGGTTACCTTTATCAACCTAAATCCGTAAGATTCAGAAGGTTTTGTCTGCATGCAAAAACAGAACCATTTTCCTAATGCTGTTTGTGGCTGAAATATAGCATCTGTATGTATAGGAAAGATGCACCTATACTACCATGGAAGTTGGCTAAGTGATATTGGTGTTTGCTATACTTTTAGGTTACCAGTAAGGCTGACTTCCAGGTTCTTCAGCTCTGCAGAGCAGTTCCAAGGGTAAGGGGTAAGGAGCAAGAGAGAGGTCTGCCCTCCCTTCAGGGGCTGCTTCTACTCTTCCTGTGCAGAGGCTCTAAGGAGCAGAGATTAAAATAATCAGTGGTGTTTTTGATGAAATGTTACATTTTTGGATTGGCTTTGCTTCCTCCATAATTTTCCATAAATGGAACATCAATAGCTACATTCTGTACACTTTGCACAAACAAGAATTGAGTTTCACCACACATTTTCCTTGAGAGGGAGGGAGACCGATGCACAAAAGTTAAATGACCTGGCTTGTGAGGAAATCAGTTTTAGAGCTAGCATTGGAAGACACTAGAGCTGCTTCCCACCTCTCCTGCATACATTTATGTGTTGTGTTTCTGCCTAAATAGGAAAGGTCAAAATATAAAATAAAGCAGGAAAATTTCTAGTGATACTCACTTCATAGCTTCTTTCTTACAGCCTTGAGATGACTTCCAAGTAAGAACCTTCTAGTGAATGTACTGTTTTCATTGAAACATCAGGAATATGTTATTGTTGCTTTAGGCTCCATATTTTTATCATTAAAACCACAGATCTAGACATACACATTTTTGACCTTTTTACCAAGTACTGTAATATGTTGATTAGATACAGAAAAGGTTTAATGTTTTTGAGGATTCATTACTGTTATCCTTATTCTCCTTGGATTTGAGGAGTTGATGTGACTTTTTCTCTAATTAATTCTTTTAAGACATACAGTAATGTTGGACTTCCAGTGTTGTGAATTTGTTATGTCTTTAAAAAACAAAATATTAGTATATTTGAAATGAATTATGAGACATACTTGCTGAAGAAAATCAAAACCTGTTCACATAAAAAGCAGAAAGAACTAAATTTGTGTAGGAACACCTCCTGAAAATGGCAGTGACATTTTAATCCATCCTAGTACTGACTTCATCTTCCATGATATTATTTCCTAGAATTTGAATCCTTTGGGTTCATGTTGTACCCGTGGAGGTTCTGGCACCGAATCTAGTAAAGTCATCATCCAGACTTTGCCCTGAACCTGGAAACATGATGCATATTTTTACCATGACTACCAAGAACTGTCTGAAATGGTTTCTATGAAAGTGTTCGAGACAAACTAAGGATAACAGACTCTTTGCAATGACAAGAGCTTTCTTATCCCAAATTGTTTGCAAATCACCTTTGAAATCAGAAAATATCATTGTGATAAGAAAAATATAATTGTTACAAGAACAATGATTGAAGTAGGACTTCAAAATTCCACAGATTGAAAGTTGCAGTGATACTTCAAAAACTTTTATGGATTAAACTTTTGCCAGATTAATTCTAATAAATGTGTTTTTCTTAAGAGTGATGAATGGGATGGTATGAAGAATTCTGGAGGTTTTGCATGCCCAGGAGTTGATAGTACATCTGTGTAAATACCCTTATAAAACCTTCTTTGCCACTCGCTTTTCTCCTCAGGTTTGCCAATTTGTTGTATCTGTCAATGGTCTCAACGTTCTCCATGTGGATTACAGGACAGTAAGCAACCTCATCCTGACTGGTCCTCGAACAATTGTGATGGAAGTCATGGAAGAAATAGAGTCCTGAGAAGGAAAAAGCCTCTTACTGGACTTTTTTTGTGAGAGAAATAGCAATGACCATGGAGTGACGTTACACAAGGAGGCAGAACATCGCTGTGTCTAATAGATGATTTTGCTTTTAGGGGAGGGGCTCTCTTTCATTTAACAGTAATAGCACTGGTGATTATGTGAAGAAGTGAACAACAGATACCAGCATAGATTGCCTGTCCAGCCATGTCTGCACTGTTCAGAATGTTTTCCCACCTAAGGGGCCGTGCAGAGTTCCTCACAGTCCACTACTGGATCAAAACACTTTGGGAGATGAAAGAACCAAACGCTGTGGTATCAGGATGTCACAGATGGTTTGACTGACATATTTATGTTGGTAAACATCCTCCTGGTGTCCAGCTTTGTCCCAGGAGCACATGATGTCACAGCCGCTCTCTCCTTGGGCTGAGGGACAGCTGATTAAATGCTGACTAAATACTGGCTTGATTGCAATCAAACACAAATTAACTGCAAGTGCATGAAAAATAGGTGTCCATCCTCTGTAGAGGGTACTCTGGTATGAACGCGTGGTGGGCCTGATCAAATACATGGATTATCCTAGTAAGAAAATTCATGCAGATGGAAAAGCCTGTGGTACTTCTGCAAAAACTGCCTTTGAAAAATCAGGCTTTTTTTTTTTTTTTTTTAAGATGCCTATGCACAGGTTTAGGTGCTCAAGTATAAAATACTGATTCCCCCCCCCCTTTCCCTTATCTGTAAAGGAAAGGTGTGTCTGCCTTTCTGTTCCATCACTTTGGAGAAATTTTGGACAGCTTTATTCCAGAAGAAGAAAAATATTTGTCAGGTTGAAGTGGGAAATTCACAGTGTTAGCAGTTACAGTGATAACATCCAGATGCTCCAGTAGAGAAAGTACACTTTGAATTGAAGCAATGTACTTGAATGTACATTAAGCTTGTTAGCACTTTCCAATCATTATGTTTTGCAAACCACAGACTTTCCACATAAGTTGCATTTGACACTATTACTAATAAAACATTGTATTTAACTGCGTCTTGCTCTTTTTCAAACAATAGAATCCCTTTGTTGATGAATTCATGAAACAGATTCTTTTAAAAAATGTATATACAAATTCCATATTTGACAGAGCTAGGTGACTCCTCAGCTCAATGGTAATTGGACTGCATGGGTTTTCTTCCATCTTTGAACTGAATAAATAAATACATGCTTGTCCACAAAATCATAAATGTATATTGCAGACTTTCTCTGCTGTCTAAATTTTACATTTAAAGTTTGACTTTCTATATGAGCATACCACAAATCCTTTGATTACAGGGTGGGGAAAGTATTTTTTCCTCAAATAATTTTGAATTATGTTTTATATTAAAAATTGTTGTCACTAAATACATTGCTCTTGCAGTATTTTTTTTTTTTACTCACTCAAACACTTCTACATCAGAGATAAAGCAATTCTTCAAAATCATATACGCCTGCAGCATTGTAGGTAGAAGTCCATGTATTGTTTGCTTCTGATACAGTACATCTGTGCTTGATTTTTCACCATGAAAGCTTCTCATATTCCATTAATACACAGCAGGTCTGGGAGGTATAAAACTGCAACCACTAACTTGATGCTAACCAGGCAGAAAAAGTGTTTGGAGGATTCTTTTTAGCTGTCATTTACTGTGACAGGTGTAGCCTAAAAAATCTTTGCTACACGTGTATAACCTATGGCAGATTATATTCTACAGTTCATGTAAAATAAATAGTCCAGTACATGATGTTAATTGAGCTTCTATTAACTGTCAATAGTACCCACTAAGAACAGTTAGAAAAAATCCTGTTGTCCCAGAAATGCATCAGTATGCTACAAGTTTTTGATTTGTGAATCAAAGAATGCTTCCCCAATTATTTCCATTTCCCTCTCTTTTCTTTTTTTTTTCTTTTTTTGCCTGGGATGTTTTGGTGGCTTGGTTGGGTGTGTACTTTGTACCGCTTTAAAATATAAATTCTATGTGTTAGGTTAGGCGAAATATTAAAATACGAAGGGTTTTCTTAGCAAAATGCTAATGATTCACTCTAATGCCATTGTGGATTCTTCTGTCTTACATCTCTTGCCTTAGTTAATATTCTGCTACAAGTTCCCTGTAGCTTACAGATAATTAAGAAACTGGGTCAGAATTTAGCTTAATAATGCATTACAGAGTGCACTTTAGACTTGAGAAAAAGAGTGGGAATGGGGGCAGGGAGAAATCTGTGTATATTATTATGTTACAGATTGGAGATGGCATTTTCATTTTCAAGATACATTAGTCTCTACCACAATTTGAGCACCATTACTTGTGTGCTGTTTAATGGGGATTTCCGTATTGTGTTCTCATCTTGATTGGCAATCTGGAATTTAATTAATTCTTTCCTTCTTCAGTGTGACAAAGGTATGCAAATTACTTTTGGAATGAAATTTTGTATTTTGGAAAAAAGGGTGCAAAGTCAACAATTATGAAATACATAATTTCCAATTGCATTGCCATTTGCACATAGTGATAAATACCTTCTGAGACAGACCACAAGCATCAGTGTCCCAACTCCCTTCACTTCAGAGGGCACAGAATTCTGACTACAACAGAGTACCTTGCTTCCTGCAAAGGAAGTGCCAGTTTATTCACAAGTAGGCATTTCAAGAGATGCATGAATGTAGAGTGGACTGAAGCAAGAAATCAGAAAGGGAAAAAAAAAACAACCCTGGCATCAGCAGTAATAACTTCATTAAAAAGATTAAAAGGCATTTTTGTAAGACTTACTCTCTTACTGTAGATTTCTATAGATTTTATGAGATCCTCTAATAAACCTTTATACCTTAATAAGAGAGATTAGTGCCACTCCTCTGGACATGTACATTTTCAAATAATTTATGGAATATCTTCAAGAAATATAATAGTTAATTAATTTCAAGTAGCAGTTAAGCTAAGTGAAACATTAATTCAGTGCAATATTTCTCATATTTTTCTGCTGTATTTCCTACATGATAGATAATTTTGATAATGAAGATCAAATACCATATGCATACTATAAACACAAGTGGTTCAACAGCTAGTCCCGTGGGAGGCATTTCACTCATGCATTAATGCAGTAATCCAATTCACATGCATCAGAATTTGATTGTCTGCAATTTAGGTCTCCATAGAACCTGAAAATAAAATTGTCGGCATTGAAAAGACATAGTGGTGTCAAAGCAGCATCTGCAAAAACAGTGGGTCTGTCCCACTTCTATGAGATTACCTTTAGGAAGAGGTTTGGGAGGAAAAAGTTATGCAGTAGGAATGTTTCTCTCAATATTTTCTTTCTTTTCTAGTTATATCCTCACTAATAACTACAGAGTGCTAGGGAATGTGTCAAACATTGTCCCACAATTACTGGTTTAATGGTCAGCACATCCCCTATGTTGTGCTTTGTTGTGCCAGTTCACCTTATGAGAAGAAGAAAAGAAAAGAAGAAACAGAAGAAAGAAGAAAGAAGAAGAAGAAAAAGAAGAAGAACAAGAACAAGAAGATTTTATTTTCCTTTTGGAATGATC
>JANHGN010022293.1:0-20277 GCA_024605025.1 Megaceryle maxima | reverse complement strand
ATATTTTAGGTACTTAAATCATCTTGTAAGTGGAAAATGCCCAAGCATTTCCTGGGTGCATATGCAACACAGAAAGTTAGCTCTGCAACACACACAGAGCAGAAACAAAACTTTGACACCTTCTTTTCTTTATCCCAACAACTTTTGGCAAATCTCAAGACAGAAAATGGGCATGTCAGTCTTAGGGACAGGCTCTTTGACAACAGTCACACATACAACTACCTGAAAGGAGGTTTTAGGGAGGTGGGTGCAGCCTCTTCTCTCAAGTAAATAAAGACAGGACTAGAGGAAATGGCTTGAAGTTGCACCGGGGGAGGTTTAGAACAGATACCGTGAAGAATTTATTTCCTGAAAGACCAGTCAGGTGCTGGAATGGGCTGCCCAGGGAGGTGTTGGAGTCACCATCCCTGGGGGTGTTCAAAAAAACGTGTAGATGAGGCACTTCAGAACATGCTCTAGGGGGATGGTGAGGGTTGAGGTGTTTTGGGTTGTTTTTTGTTTGTTTGTTTGGGTTTGTTTGTTTGTTTGTTTGACTGTTTTGGTTTGGTTTTTGGTGTTTTGGTTTTTGGTTTTTTTTTTTTTTGGGGGGGGGGATTTTTGTGTTGATGGTTGGAGACAGTGATCTTAGAGGTCTTTTCCAACTGTAATAATTCTATGACTCTGTAATACATTTGCAGTGTAGGTGCCAATCCTGACTTCAGCAGTAATCCTAAACACTACTGCAGTCCAATCCCATTGTACCATCTTCTCCGTAGAGAAGCTTCATATGAGTTGCCTTTGGCTGAGTTGGAACCCTTCTGCATGTAAGCTGAGCAATACAGGTCTTTACAGCTGATAATTCCTTGACTGTTACAATGTAGTTCAAAGCGTGGGGACTACTGAAGTGTTGTGTTTTAGCAGACACAGTACTCCAATTGGGATTCTCAGAAGCCAGATAGTTTGTTAATACACAAAAGAGATTTTTGTCCAAGACTGCCCCCCTCTGTTATTGCTTCACAACTGAAAAAAAAAGTGTTTAAAACTGCTGTAAATTCTTCTCATAGCTGCTGAAGTGAGATTTCCAATATACTGATTTTTGCTGTTGATATTTATTGGAAAAACTAATTGACAGTTATTTCAGCTGCTTAAATGCCCCTGATATATAAAAATGGAAGACATACTGAATTTATTCAGTGACTATTTGAGTGGAGGCAATTTTATTGAGATGTTTGCAACAACAACAAAAAATTGATATTTATCTTGGCTTTCTCCATTCACATTTTGTATAAAATTATTCTGAAACACGGGCTATGATTTTTATAATAAAAGCTTTTTCTTTGACAAATACAAATAACAGTACCATTTCTCTTTCATAAAATTTCTTCTAAGGTAAATTCAGTATTTTATTTGTGGAAAGCTAACTTTATATGTTTAATATATGCTTAAAGAAATATTGTGAACCTAAGTCTATTCCAGATAATTCCAACTGTAATGCTCAAAAATGTGTAGGGGAACAAAGGACCCATCTCTGAATCTTGTCATCCACTTCAAATCCCTTAAAACAAAAGCAGCAGCAAGAACTAGGATGTTTAAAACTGAACAAAGGAATGTGAAAAGTGAAAGTTTAAATGAATAAAATTTGTGAGCAATATAAAATGCTATCTTAAAGAAGAAGGTTTTTTTTTTTTAATGTTTATTCAGCACCAAAAAAACCCTATGTGTTGTCACCTGATATTACTCTAGGAGACAAGTCCGTAATTATTTTTCAGCATCTAATGAACAGACATGATTTTCTAAAAATTGCAAAATATTAAAATTAAAAATTAATAGTTTTGCATTAATAGTCAAGATGGAAAAATGGATAATTGAACAGCATTTAACAAATCTTGTTCCTCATGTCAAGCATTTTACTTTTATGGCCATGTGTACTAGGAAAGTGCTTGAAGTAGACTGAGGCAGAACAGAGATGTGTAATTATAGTGTTCAAGAATGTATAGGGTAAGAGCTCAGGCAAGAGCTCAGTAGGAGAAAGACAAGAAGCTCTGCTTCTTTTAGGTAATAACTTAAGATACATGTTATTTGGAAAGGAATTCTTCCTTGTTCCAAGCATTGCTTGTATTCATTACTCGAGGTATATATTACAGAGACCACCATGGTATTGCTTCCAGCTCTTACTGGGATATTCATTTCAGCCAGGATTTCATTCCAAAGAAAATCACTTCTGGCACACACAGCCAGAATCTGTAGGTCTTCTGCTTATTCAGTAAAAAATGGAGGGAACCCTTCCCTCACTGTGTTATATAACACCATTGGTGGGCTGCAACTTAATCTACAGCACAGCGTAATCCAGGGAAAAAAAATCTGTGCTCACTTTTGCCAGCCTAATGCTGTACTGGTGCTTACCTATTTCCAGCTGCTGGTAGATCCAAACATCATAAAGTCTGGTCTTTCTTTTTTTCCTCAGGGCTCCCTGCCTTCATGCTGTCAGCTTCCCAGGATCTGCCCATCAAGTGCAGTGCAGTCTCAGGTCATTGATGAAGTCTCAGCATGCAGTCTGGGGGCAAGTAGGGGCAGTGATTACAGATTGTGCTTTTAAGGATTGTGCTACCATTCAGAGTGACCCTGACAGGCTGGAGAAATGGTGAAGCAGGAACCTCGTGAAGTTCAGCAAAGGCAAGCACAAGGTCCTGCTCTGGTGAGATATAACTCCTTACACCAGTACACACTGGTGGCCAACTGTCTGAAAAGCAGCTTTGTAGAAAAGGCCACGGGGTCCTGGTGGAGGAGCTGTGCCACCAGTGTGCCCTCTTGGAAAAGCAGGACAACAGCCTCTTGGTCTTCCTGGGGAAAAGCATTGCCAGCATGCAGTTGAGGGAGGTGAACCTTCCCGTCTGCTCACACCTATCTAGGCTGCATCTGGTTGCTGGGTCAAGTACTGGGCTTCCCCCTAGAAGAGAGGCATGGACTTACCGGAGTGAGCTCAGTGAAAGGTCACAAAGAGGATTAAGTGTTTGAAGCACCTTTCACGAGAGGAGAGGCTGAGAGATCTGAGGCTATTCAGCCAAGACGAGAGAAAGTTCAGGGAGATCTGATTTTATACAGATAAATAACTGAGGGAAGGGAAGGAAAACTCTTCTCATTGGTGCCAAGAAACAGGGTGAAAAATCAATGGTCACAAACTGAAATATATGAAATTTTAACTGAACACAGGAAAACAAACACTTTTACATATTTTATTTCTCTGCTGTGAAGGAGGTCAAACACTGGAGTAAGTTGCTGTTCTGGTTTACACTGGGATAGAAACATCAGCCAGCCATAATATGCAGGCCATTGGCAGTGTGGAAGCAGCCAGGAGCTTAAGATGAGAGGGATCAATCCAGGGCAGCTGATCTGAGATGGCTCACAGGTGTATCCCATACTATGAGTGTCACTTATTATAAAAGGGGTGAGAAGGGGGGTTCCTTTTGATTCTCTCCAGCTCTGGAGGAGCTTGCTGACCATTCTACTGCTAGGCCTGCCTTTCTGTTCACGTGGCTGCTATGCGCTTGCTGGGCTGAGTATAACTTTGTATACTTTTTATTGGCATTAGTATTAACGTTGGAATGGGCTGTCCAGAGAGGTGGTAGAGGTCCCATCCCTGGAAACATTCAAGGTCAGGTAGGATGGGGCTCTGAGCAACCTGATTTAGTTGTGGATGCCCCTGCTCACAGCAGGGGGATTAGACTACATGATCTTTAAAGGTCCCTTCCAATGCAGAGGTATGTCTGTTCCTCAGCGTTGGGCAGAAAAACTGCTGTCTCAGCAACCAGCTCAGATGGCGAAGTGTAAACCCAGGATAGATGAATCTATTTCACAAATCTAAAGGGTTCTGATTTGACTGCAGAATGGAGAACTAACTTGACAAAATGCTAAACTTGCCATTCTTCCCATTAGCTTCTGGAGCCCTTATATTAAGAGATGAACAGAAAAATATATGACCAGGGAACACTTGTGTTTCTCCATCTCCATATCCCCCCTTTGCCTAGTTTTGCTCCCTTTTCTGACACTTCAATGGTCATGACATCAATCTGGCTTCCTATGTATGCCCTTACCTCAGTATGTGTAATAAGCTTCAGATGAATAAACCTAGCAGCTCACTAAAGTGCTGACAGAACTGAAGTCTCCTAAAAAGTATCAAGGAAATGAAAATGACTCATCAGACAACCAATGATGAAGCCAAGCTGGACTACTCTGACAGTTTCTGCCTAAAAATAGAGTAGGGTTGATAACAGAGAAGTAGCTGTAGCACAAAGAAAGTCACAAGAAAAAGGTATTTGTTAAATAATAGCTACCCTTTTCAGAAGTCATTTCACTTCATATTCATATCACAAAATAACTCTGAAATTGTCTTAACTAATGAAGACAAGATTCTTAAAAAAATAAGCATGGCCAATATGTTAGAGATGGCATATCACAATTACATTTTGCATTAAAATATTTTTATCTATTTTTTAATTTGGGAAGAATATTCATGAGTCCTCTGATGTCTCAGCACATGATTTTATAAATCACTTAATTGTTGCAAGTTGTTGACAGACTGATCTTGGAAAACCACTTTTTAAAAAGCATGGTGTGTACTGTTATGATTAATAATAATTACAAAATGTAAAGCAAAAATCAGCTGTGCTTTACCTTGTATATTACCTCTGTCTTTGTGTTCTTTAATTCTTTTAATATCAAAATTAAAATAAATCTGTGCATCGTTGTTAGTCCTAGAGACTAGTTCAAGTCACACAAATGGATGGATGGTCCATAGTCAAAATCTCTGAATGTTACTGGAGGTGGTAGATACAAGGGTAGAAAGGGCATTTTAAAATGTACAGCTCCTCATAAGATAGATAAGTAGGTAGTAGGGGAGATAAAAACACTAGTCACCTTTAAAAACATCATTGTAATAGAAGAATACAAGACCTGATTAGTTTTTAATTATTTGCAATTTAAAACTATCTCCCAAATTTAATATTCTCATTTTCCAAGTCTTGTGGAAAATGGCAAAGCAACTAAGATTGCATTCATTAGTATACATAGTAAAAAAAAAAAAAAAAAAAAAAAATTTTCTAAGTATATCCTAAAAAGCAGAAGATATTAAAAAATATGAGGATTGATAATTACAGCATATGTCTTCCCCACAGCCACCAAACCCACCCATTATTTTGGTTTCTGTTCAGTTGCCACAATTACTGCTGTCAGTGATCCATTACTTGGTTCAGTTGTACCATTAGATACTCAGCCTAGCTCACTTTGAGCTCACCAGCCTGCACTAATTCTGTTTTTCTGTGGCATTACTGAAATTGTTTCCATCTGTATTTTCAATATCAATCCCGTGTAATCCTATTTTTAGAAATTTTGTGGAATCTGTATTACCCAAGCAAAGGAAGGCCCTTATCTTGTTGGTGTGAATACTTTTAAAATGTCATGGGTGTAAGTCGTCATTCTTTTGAAATTACTGAAGCTGGGCCAGTTCAAGAGTAGACACAATTGTCACGGGGACAATTCACATTCAGTAAATTTATTCTCAAAACTCCAGAGGTTTTTTTTGGATGGAAGACAGAAAGAAAACATTGGTAAATAATTTGTACATTAATATTGTGCATATTGTCATCTTACTCTGTTTCCAGATGTGCAATTTATACAAACTCTTTCAAGGAAGCTTTACCTTTTAGCTTGAGCTTCTGAAAAACTTGAGCTCTTCCTTGTAATTATTCAAGATCTACGATGCTTTCCAGAGAAAACTGAGTAAAGCTTAATGGTAACAAGTGTGATTCATTCTAAGAAGTGGACAAATAGTGTAAAAATAGCATTATAAATCAGGAAAATAAACTGATATTAATAAAATAATCTGAGTTACCATTAAAAGCACACACTTTGCTTAAACTTAAAATATTTATTTCATTTCTCATGCAAACAGGTGGTTAAAAATTAAAGTATAAAGTCCTTTGAAGGCTGCAGAGAGTTAACAGAATCTATTTACCAGTCAAGACTTTTTACTGTGAGTCCCTGTGCTCTGACTAGATGCAGCCACAGGATGGTGCTCTTGGACTGTGCATACTATATTAACAAATACTGGTGGGGGGGGGGGGAGAAAAGAGAAAGAGACTCTCCTTTTGGCAGGCTGTTCCTTGTCCTGCCCTGAAATGCATGAGCCAGCAAGCAGTCGTGGATTAGGCTGATTTATCTCTCTACATTTACCAAGCCTTCACGGGCATTGCAAATAGACTTATCCATCCTTGTTTTCTGGATATTTTTGTTTAGTTATATACTTAAATTAAGGACTGGAAAAGTACAAAATGTATCACATTTTAGCATCAATGAGCTGAACATTTTACTGCTTCAGAGGAATTGTTATCTTGAAAGCTACTCTCTTCTTGACTGATACAAGTGTTGGCCATTGCAGACAGCTAGCAGTGCAGTACAATAACTGCAGATAACAGGATCTCCCAGATTCCTAGATCTGGGACATTTTTTTTTTAATTTTTTTTTCCCTTTTCTTTTCTTCCAGATCTAGGAGTGATTTTTAAGCTTTGCTACAGAAAACAGAAAACAACTGGACTGAAAGATTTTCCTTAAATCTTCTGCATTTTCCATGGAAAGACATCTATCTGTGCACTGTGAATCCGGACAAGTGTCCACAGGACTGGGAATCCTATGCAGCAACAGAAGGTTCTGCTTTACAAAGTTATCTCCCTGAGACCTATTGCCTTCCCCTTCCCCAGAAGGGGCTCCTACCTACATTAAGAGATGCACATCCCTGCTTCACCTATGCCTGTTTCTTAACTGCAGTCCTTCAGTGATTTCATTTGTAATTTTATACAGGTGACCAGGCACTTGTTGTAATAAATATTTTAATTCATCTCCTAAACTCTCAGGATTTACAGACTTCTTGAGTAGCAGCCTTAATTGTAAATTCAGTAGGGTATACCACAGGGTAACTCACATTTATATATGACTATAGATTCTGCAATTCCACATCCCCATTGCAGTGTCTGTGCATATGGCAAAAAAGTCCATGTGTACTACGACACTTTTAATCAAGGTTTATACTAAACCAAACAAGTGCTGGAACACTTTCATATAAATATTTCCCCGATGAATCATTAATCCACACATCACAATGCCCTGCAGTGGGACATACTTGCATTCCGAACCGTACTGCAGAGTAGGCACCTTCTAAATCATTCAAAACGAACTGAACGAGGAACTTCGGGAGAGGAAGATAAGTTTAAAGGTAGCAAAACCAGCAGAAAGAGATTGTTGAAAAGCACAGCACCTGGGCGTGTAACGCTGCCTGAAATCGGCCGCTCCCCTGGCCCTACCTGGCCGCGCCCCCGCCGCGGAGGTCGCGTCGGGGGCGGGGGGTGGATCTTCGGTATCGCTCATGCCCCCCCCTCCTTCCTTTCCACCTTCTGCTCTATAATTGCCCGCCTCTTTTCGTTCCCTTTTCGCCTTATCAGATGCGGCGCAGCGAGGGGAAGAGGGGCCAGAGGGGAGGGAAGAGGCTCTCCCGCAGCCGTCTCGACATCCCCAGCCCCGCGTGAAAACGAGTGGCCGGCCCCCCCTCTCCCTCCCCCACACCGGCTGCTCCCCGGCTGATGCCCGCGCAGGTCGGTGTGAGCTCCGCTTCGTCTCCTCGAGGGCTGGGGGCGAGGCGGGCGGGGGGCAGCGGCAGGAGCGATTCCCACCCACCCACCCACCTGTCCGGCCGGCCACTTCGGCGGCGGCCGGCAAGGAGCAGGAGGAGAGGGAGGGATGGAAGGCGGTGAGGAAGGGGAGCCCCTTAGAAGTTCCTTCAAAAGATTTATTTTTAAAACAATCGTAGTTAAAAAATAACCAGTCACACTTGAAAAGGGAGGGTCTGGCTGCTGCCCGCGACCCCGCGTGGGTGCATCCTCCTTCCCTTCCCTCCCGCGGCGCGCCCGGGCAGGTCTCTGCCGCGGTGCCTGGAGGGGGTTAGTTTAGCGGGTGGCTGCCCGGGCAGGCGAGCTCGCCGCGGCGGGCTGCTGCAATCCTCCCCCGCTGTCCCTTTCTTAACGTGGGGGGAACTCTAATTCAACCGGGGGCCCGTGGGGGTTGCTGGCGGCGAGTGCTCGGAATTGGAGTCGGGGGGTCAAGGCGCGGCGCCGCGTTTGTGAGCCGCGGCCCTCGGGCCGGACTGGAGCCACGCTGCGGGGGCTGTGGAGAGGCGAAGGAAGTGGCACCGCCGGGTCGTGGCATCGCCGGCGGGTCTGCGAGAGCCGGGACGACGTCTCCGCCTCGTCGCCCACTCTCTCTGCTGCCTTTCCCGTGTGGGGGCGGCGGGCCCGGCGGCTCCATCGAGGCTGTGGCGGGGCTGGGGCCGTCCGCGCTGTTCCTTTCGCCCAGCGGGACGTCGAGACCCGTGCGCCTGTTCCCAGGTGGCAGGTGGGCGCAGGGTCACGCCGCTCTGTAACGAGTCGCCGAGACAGGAACAGTAACCCCCGGGCTCTCACTCAGGAGGGCAGAGCTAAGTCTGCCCGACTGGGGAGGGGTGTCGGAGCTGTGCCGAGACGGCTCTGCCACCTCGCCTGGGCTGGGTGCGCTTTGGCAGCCAGGGCGCTACGGAGCACGAAGATGTGTGGCGCATTTCTCCCAGGCTGGGAGGTCTCAAAGGCAGGTTGCTCTCTCGGAAGAGAGTGCCCTGCTGTCAGGCCCGGGCAGACGTCCGGGGCAGGCCGGTGTCCTGGAGCCCACCCGGGAGAAGGAGCTGAGAGCACACGGGGGAATGGAGCTCACCTCATGGGTAGTGCTTTTGGTCTGGGAGGGCTTGGACTCTGCTGCCAGGGATGTTCTGTCAGATGACTGCTTTACCAAATAGTTAATAGAAGGTGAAATATATAAAAAGCAGGAGGAATAGGACATTTCTCTTTATTCCCAGATGATGTCAGCCACAAGGTGGCTGCAGCCTGGTAGCTGCCTTTCCTAGTTCAGTGAGCCCTGAAGTGGGGATCACTGTAGAGGCGAACTTGTGCCTAGTTTATCCAGCACCAGTTTTATATATCCCAGTAAATTTTACTGCTCTGTGCAATGGCTTTTTTTCTAAAAGCAGCAGTAGAGTGATTCTACACAGGATTACCTGTCAGTTAGTATTTATAGCTATTATTTTTAAGGAGGCTTTATATCAAATCTAGCAGATAAGGAATTGAGCCACCATTGTATTTTAATGTTTGGGTTAATACATGGGAAGAAATCAGCACATGGAAAGAAATCAGCATATGGTCAGTGGTGACTGCATGAAAGAATGAATTGTATGCTGTTGTTTGAAGAGTCTACATTTACTTGCTCTGGGTTGTATTCGTGTGTGAGATTTGTTGATAATTTGTCCAATACTTAGGTAACCTCCCATGGGGATGGAATTCACAATGATTAAGGCCTTGTATATTTCTAGGTGGCATATCAAGTGCTCATTACTGGGATTTGCAAAAGTAGCTGTACCAATTCCTGGGATAACTACAGGAAATTGCAAATACTTGGGGAGAAGGAGATGTAGGTCTTATCTGTTTAATAACATTTGAGGTGCTTATAGTGGTTGAACCACTTGCTTTTTGCCTTCCTTGAAAGACAGTGAAGGCATGGAAGGCAAATTCTATGATGGTATGTTGGGAATATTAAAGAAATGCACAGGAGATAAATAGGTGGGACCTGCAACACAAACCAAATTTTACCAAAGCAACCTTCAAATGCTGACTCTTTGTTGACAGCAAGAAATTTACTATTAATTATCTTAATTTAATACTTTCAAATACTAACAAGAAAGAGCAGCAAAAATTATTCTTCCTGGTGCAGGAAATCTACTAAAACCCTTACAGTAAAGATGAGTGTTAGATAAACATGTGTAAGCACAATGTTATGAACATGTTGATGCATCCAGACAGGTGCTTCTATATATGTTGAATAACTGTACTGGTGTTACTCAGCTTGATACCCTGCATGCTTTTGGAGCTGAGTCTGATTTAGTCATTGTAAGTGCCAGGTAGTACAGTAGAGAGCACAGAGTTGAATAAGATAGAAAAAAGAAAAATAGAGTAGACTGTAGAGGGCAGTGAGAAGAGGACTTGTGTTTCCTCAAAACAAAGTTCTGCCTTTTTTGAAAACTGATGTGCAAATTGCACAGTTGAACTGATCAAGGGTTATTTCAGTGGAGTTACTGAGCACAGGCATTTGCTATTTTATGGTAGACTTGCAGTGCAGTTCTCATATCTTCTTTTTTTTTTTTTTTTAATTACAGAATCTCAAAATACACAATTTAATATCCCATTCTGGATACTTTTTGCATATCAAGTAGATAATAACAGTTTTGGTCCTACTTTGTTACCAAGAGCTTTGGAGTTCTGCACTACAGGTACCTTGATAAGGTGCTTGCCACACCAGACTGTGTAGCGATACCCATTTTACCTTGTTATGTGTAGCAAAATCTACTGATAGTCATGTATAGTTAGCAAAGGATATCACTTTTCTCCTTGTATGGGCTAAATTTTCATACCTATTGAATGGCCCAAGTGGGGTTCTTTGTCAATTTTAGGTAAAATATGCTTTGGTTATAAAACTGCTGTCAGGGTGAAGTCTTGGCTCCGCTGATGACTATGGCAAATTCCTTATTTTTTAAATGGAATTCAGATTTTGCCCACAGTCTTATTAAAGTGGATGCCTTAACTTTGCTCATTTAGCAAGACTTTTTGTTCTGTGTGTTTTCAGACCTGCTGATACTCTGTGTACTGAGGGGAAGAAGATGCTTTGTTGGCGTGAGATACAGAATTGTTTCATCTTGGCTTTTCTAGCTATCACAGCTTTCTTCATCAGTGATGCCAAGGGCCAAGGTAAGTCATAAATAAGATGATGGAGCTTTTCACTCTGATGTGCAGAAGTAGACTTTCTCATTCCAAATGCAAGTGTTATTTTTCTCTTAGGACGTGCATCTAGTACTACCAAAATGAAGCAGGAGTCTTGCTGCTGATCTCTGTGTGGATGAGGAGGGAGTAGAATTATACACTCCTGTGTGTTCTTTGAGTAGCATCTCAAATAGCTTAAATGTTTTTGCAGATTCAGGTGGCTCAAAATGTGTTACATGGAAAGTACATGAAAGCACTGATCAGAAATTGCTATGATTGTCCTCTAAGTAGTAAGTAAGTGTGAAGGATGAGCTGTGATACTAAGCTTGTGTGGAATATGTATGTTTTGTTGGAACAGTAGCCACTCTAACACGTCGAACATTGCACAGGATTGTTAAATTTCACAGACTACTTCTACAGAATTTTTTTTTTTTTTTTAAATCTCTTTTGTGACTATTAAAAGATACTCCTGAGATTGTTAGGCTTAACTATCTGTTGGATTGTATTGACAGTGGTTTGACTTCTAGAGAAAATTTATCCTCTTGCTTGGGGGAGAAGGGAGGAGGAAAATGCAAATGATTTTTTTATGGTTTCTGAAGAAGGATGCTTCTCTCTACTTCATATTTATATAATCCCTTTCATATGAGACTGCACAGGCATAACGAAGCAGAGTTTGATCCTGAGTCTTTTCTAAAGCATCTTGTATAATGCATTATTCATGAGCATGTTCAGAGAATAGTGGCAACCTGAGTCTTTCCAAGTTCTGCTAAAAGCCAAGTAGCAGTGTGGTCCAGTCTGCGTGGCACATAAGGGCTGGGGAAACACATACCATCTGGGATGTTTGGGAATCTGTGAGTGTTTTACAAGCCTCTCCCAGAACTTAGGGACACATGTAAGCAGTAATATTTAATGTGGGTGATGTGAGTTGAATGAAGAAATACATGTTCCTCATGTTCAATACATCAATTCTGGTCAGGAATGAGGTCCAGAATGTTTGTGACTTAATAAGCCAATAAAGCAAAGCATATGGTTAGTCCCTCTCTCTGTGTATTTCAGTCCTAATACATATGGTTAAGATTTGCAGAAGAGGGCTGGGGATTGAGATCCATCTCCAGAAAGTTTTGCAAGATTCCTTGAACTTAGGAAACCATACTCTTTCCTCCCACTCTTTATTTTGTTTGGTTTTTTTAACATTGATTTAATTGGTCATATGTAGGGGAGAAAATTCTCAAATTGTTACTACAATGAAATGAAGGTCAGAGAGAATTTTTTCCCCAGTCGTCGCACCAGCAAAAGCTAGAGTTGGTATACTTGATGAATAAAGAACAATACTTCTCTTGTTCTTACACTCTTTCAGCAAGCATCGGCTGCTGAATGCTGTTAGCAGTGTGATACTAAGCTAAGTGAACTATTGCCTTGGTCCAAAATGACTGTTATCTTATTGAATGAGGTAATATGAAGTCTCTATCCCATATTCACAAAATAAAAATATCTCTTGCTACACGTAAAGTAATGTTTCTCAAATCCTTTCCTTTCTCAAGGTTGACACCCCTTGCAGTAAACTCTTCATGCAGTTGGCTAATATTTACAATTTAATACAGCACAAATGATACATTTGTTTTAAGAAATTGTACACTCTGCCAAGGTGTAGCAAGAGCTGGTATTAGTTCCAGCTTGTATTTCCTTCCATTGGCAAAGATGCTCAGGTAGAGGTGTGTAATGTGACTTCTTGGAAAGGAGAACATGTTTGGGAGACAGAAGTAAACGTGCCTAAAGCTACAACATATTCCTCAATTGAGGAATTACCTGCATTGAGCTACATGGTTTTATGTAGTTTCTTGCCAGAATGCCTTATAAACCACGTGGTACCATTCAGTTTTTACTCAGTGAGAATTGTTGTTTCATCAGTGCTGTTTGTTCCTCCTTCAGCATAATGTCACTTACAGCAGCAACAAAAAAATTCTAGCTTTTGTCTACTTATGTTATTATATAGTACAGAAAAATAGCGTCGGGCAAGAAAAATACTTTTAAAAATTTCCATTCATAAAGTAACTTGCTATAAGAATTTTCCTTCTGTACTTAAAGGTGGAAACTTTTCTTTGTGTAGCAATAATTTCCATGTGTTAGTAATGTAATTGCAGAGCGTATTAACTTGTTCAATTCTTATGACCCAAGCAAACTGGGAGCTACAAGGTTTAGTTAGTAGCCAATCTTAGACTATGGGATGGTGTAGCTGCATACATGCAATTTATGGTATTTTTCCTTTCAATTACGACTCTGAGTAGTTCAAAACATTCTCTCCCTAGTTGTCCACAAGAGTTATGTATTTGAAGTGCTAAATTATCTGGTGGCATAAACCAAAGCCTTGAACTTGTCTGTAGTTTTCTTTTGGGTGACTGCTCTAATGTTGCTGACGGCCATTCACTTTTACATTCCTGTAAAACCACTTAACAAGCTCTAGCTACTGATTTTTATCAGTTAACTGACTCAGCTTGGATTAATTTTTTTCCCTTTCTGCAAGAAGTGAGATTTTGTTCCACAGACAATAAAGGTCCAAAGAAATAAAGATATCCTCTCCAGGTTGGTGAATGTGTAGTAATTCCCATCAATATCTTTTTGTCTGTTCAAGTGCTAGATTTTTAACTTCTTAGCTGTATGTACTTTTCTCTGCCAGAACATTAGTCTTTGCACAACTAAGACACACTTGAGTATCTGCCTGGTGAATAATCTTTTCTTCCTTATGGTTAATTGCCGTATGGGAATGTCCATTCCCCAGCACTGCCACCTTTGATACTAAAAGCACCCAGAGAAAATTGACTAGTTATGTAAAGACTATTCTGGCACACTTTTCTAGTCTTTCACATTGTTACTCTGTAGTAAACAGAAAAACTTTCGGTGATTGTGTCCTTCTTTGCTTGTGAGCTCTGTGATTGTTTTTAGGGGCTCCCAAAATTTACCTGGTTTGGTGATGGTTAATAGCAATTAGGCCAGAATTATGCTTCTTTGTTAGAAGGTGCTTTCATAAACTGTAGGATAGAATGCAATGGCAGGGAAAGGAAGAAGATGGCAGAGAAAATGAACTCTGAAATTCTAACATGTGAATTTATTTCTTTCCAATCCTTGGTGTTACTTTATTGTTGTCTGCTCTGCCTCTTAATCCCTACACAAATTTGCCACTTAATACTGGTAAAATGTGCAGCATTTTTACACTTTCATACTGTCATTGCTCAAAAGTTTACTTGCTATTCCTTAGAATAAATAATAAAAGAAACTGCATGTTTTGCAAACTTCTAGGTATGATTTGTCACTCTTGGTTCATTCAGCCCCCATTCACTGTGATTTATGTATATCTCAAAGACAGAATAAATCTTGAGAATGAATTAAAAGCTGCTTGGCTTTCAGAGCTTTTTGCCATAGTCTCTGTCATTTTATTACAATTATAGCATGCTGAATGTTCTTGCAGAAACCTGCCTAGAAAAACATTTTACAATATGAGGGCCAAATTTTCAAAGAACTAATTTTCTGTTTGCAGTAATTCCTACACACGCTCTTGCTTGCAGCCTCTTTTTCTCTACACTTTGGGAAGGTGACAGGCAATCTGAAGACAAGGTCTGACAAGATTGTGCCCAGCAACTGGGGAAATGCACTGTTTGGGTGTAAGCCCAGTGCTGTGAATCAGAATGGTTTTGGGTGTGTGGAACTGGTGTTTTACCTGTTTCTCTCCCCTTGCCTCTCTTCCTGAGCTTGTTCTCTGAAGTCTTTGAGAATGTGGAGGTGTTACTAAGCTGTTCTTGGTGCTTATGTACTCTCTTTTCTGTGTTCTGGTGTTAAGTTCCTCAAGACAGAGAACTGCAGAACCTGCATTTGGTCAGACAAAACTGTTCATTCTGGATTGAGAGACCAAATGCAAGGGAATACATCTCTTGTATTAAACCTCCAGATTTTTACTTCTAAGACTGAAACTGTTTTTAGTGGTGATTAGAAAAAATATCACCCCAAATCTCAAAAAACCTACAGCCTGCCTCTTTCCTCCTTCTCTCTTTCCCTAGGCTGATGGAAAAAGAAGCATGTAGGAAAAAAGTAATCGGTTCAGGACAGGTCTTTGGCTGCTGCTAGTGCCAGAGCTGCATTGACTGTAGCAGGTCAAATGGAGAGGCCAGAGACTGTTGGCTAGCACGTTCTGCCTGTTGACTCAGATGCTCCATATGTTGTAATCCTTAAATCTCAGAAATATCATGAGAACCACTGGCTCATTACATCTAGTGGACCAAGAAATAGTGGGCATGACCCCAGTCGACTAAGAGCTATCTTGGGCCCTAGGGAGAAGTTGTCACTCCCCCCCCACCTTCAAATAATTTCCTTTATTTCTCGGGACATACTGACAGAAACCTTAAGTGGCAGAAACAACAAGGGTTTGGAAAATGAAGGAGAAAGCTCAGGGGGCTGTGGAGGTTGTGAGAAAATGAGGGGTAAGGCTGATGGCAGAGTTTACCTTTTCTGTTTGCTCAGTCTCTGGGTAGCTTCCCTGGCTGCCTTTTCCTCTAGATCAGTTAGTTCTGGGAGCCAAACCCTATTCCAGTATATGAAGATTTCCCCTTCTGAGAGCTTTGGATACCACAGGCTGCACAAGTAGCAGCTCTGCTTCAGTTGTTTGTTGTGGAGGAGGGATGTGTGTCCCTGAGCAGGGCGGAAATGCTACGTAGAGTGTTGTCCAGCATCAGTGGAGCTTACCTGAGCAGGGGGATGTAGAGCTGTGAAAAACTAGTTGATGTGCATGGACACAGAGTTGCTGATATTGCAGTAACAACTCAGGGTGAATTTTCCATTTGTTCCTCTGTGTGGTGCTTCACTGAAATATCCCCTTTCTCAATCATTTCATGCTTTTATTCGTTTCACCTGCTGCTTCTGTCTGAAACCAAAGTAATGGCATAATATGAATAGAAGCCAGATTTGTTTACCATGCAGATTGCCCTTGGCTAAATCTTGACTAGCCTGTGTATGCCTGCTAGTCTTGAAGAGATCAAAGCAGTGCTGCAGTTGGGCAAGTCTATGGACTGCTTAGGCCAGATTTGCAAATTGAACAACTGATGTTCCCTCTGCCTTCTGCATGCCTATCTTTCCTCTTGGTCACTGTGTCTTCAAAAGGCTTTGAAAATTTGGCCCTGAGTGACCTTAAATGTGGGGAAATGCCCATGGTAATGTGGGAGAAAGGAAGCTATGTAATGCATATTGTCAGTGTAAGCAAGGAGAGCAATTTTAATTCCCATATATTAACAAAGAGCATTTTTATTACCAGCTTTGCCTGCTAAAGTAGTCTTAACATCTAACTCTGTTTGTCTTTCTATCCTCTACTGTTAGGTTGTTAGTTTGTTTTATAAAGAGATAAAAGGTATGTCTGAGGGAAGTAGTGCACCTGGGGATGTCATTTTACAAACTAATAAACTGATGTATGTGATATTTTGAATAACTTGCATCCTTTATCATTAAAATTTTGTGTTGTCTTCCTGTATGTGTGTGTGTTTGTTTAAAATTGGTGGTTGCTTTTAATTTGAATTTAAAATGTTGTTTTCTCTCCCCACTTGCAGTGTCCCCACCAACAAGACTAAGATATAATGTAGTCAGTCCTGACAGTGTACAGATCTCTTGGAAAGCCCCCAGAGGGCAATTCACTGGATACAAGCTTCTTGTCACTCCAAGTTCAGGTAAGACAAAAGTCTGTATGTTCCCCTTTAAGGTGAAAGGACTGTCTTCCGAAGGCTGAAGAGCTTTTCACAGACTAGTGTCATCCTTCAGGGCCAAGGAACTGTGAGCAAGCTGTGGATTTCAGGGTATTGGCTGGTCAACAGAAGAGAGAAATCAGTCTCACCAGAGGGTTGTCATAGGCATAGAATACGGGAATGGAATGCTTAAAGTAGTAGAAGTTGGTGGATACTAGTTGTGCTTCATATGTGGTCCTTGGGAATTATCACTGATCATCTGTCTATTCCTGTTGGGTATAAGGAGGTCTAGGAGGTATTCAAGGGAGAGCATAGGAGCCCTGTGGCACTCAAAGCTTTGAGGTGGATCTCCCTGGGCCTTCTCCTATAGTGAGCTCCCCAGAAAAGACCAAAAAGATTTTAGACCAAATTTAAAAATACCCCAAAAGCCTTTTAAAATTTCCTTGAATTAAAACATGAAATGTAAAGGTAGGCAACAAAGTGGCTATTTCAGGCTATATGTGTAGAGATACTATTTTTGTACATATTTAAATGTATTTATAGATAACACTTTTAACATACAGCTGAAATACATATTTTTACATGCTTGTATATCTATATGTAGAAATACAAATATTGTATTTATACATGAGGATTCCCTCGCCCAAAGGAAGTGGGATATTCAGAGATGATGTGGCTATGACTCACAGCCAATCAGAGAGCAGTGTGAAAGCCTGTGGGTATGATGTTGACAAACTTCACAGCTTTTGTCAGATTTTTGTGTTTTTCCTTAATAGTTTTCCTGGACTCTGTGGCTATTCCATAAGGGGCAGAGGCAAAGGCTGCTTGATTGATCTTAGAGTGTTTTTTATCTAAGCAAACTGCTTCATGTCTTTGGTCAGGCTGCATGACTTTTTGCTTTATTTTGGGCTGCCCTCTGGCCTGGTTGTATGGATAGTCCCCAGGGTGGGAACACTTGTGTCGTTGTAGAGCCTGAAGTGGTTTGAAGGCATTACGTTTACTGCACTATAGGAAAAGCAAACAAAGTTATGTATTTGTGTTCTTTTAAAAATTTTTTTTTGTCTTACAGGTGGAAAAACCAATCAATTAATTCTTCAAAACACTGCAACCAAAGCAATTATTCAAGGTCTTATTCCAGATCAAAACTATGCCCTTCAGATCATTGCATTCAGTGAAGACAAGGAGAGTAAACCAGCACAAGGCCAATTCAGAAGTATGTGTCTTTTTATGTCTGACTTGCAGAATTTATCAGATATTTAATCTGATTAAAGTCTGACACAAAGGGGGACAATGGAAAAACAGTTTCTTCTGTGGTGGAAGGCTAATTGGAACCACAGATTTTAAGTTAAGATATACAGCTGGAGACCTGAATTGATCCAGTTGCTTTTGCACAGAAGATACTTCCTTTGGGCTATCTTTATTTCCATTGATTTGGAATCAATTTCTTTCCCATTCTGTTATGAAATTAGTGAGTATCCTGTGGAAAAGAGGGGAAACGAAGGAAAATGCTATATTCTAATGCTTAAGAAGTTTCCTTTCTTTTGTCCAACTTTTTATTAAAACATTCTTATAGCTGTGCCAACTGGCAACTCGTTGCTAGTTCAATGATACTATGAAAGTCTAAATTCTTACTGGTCTTACTAATTCTTATGGTCAAATATGCTTACAAATTATACTTAAGACTTTATCTGACATATACTTACTCTTAATGTCTATATCATAGTGATATGTAGTCTTAACTGGTTTGTCTTGATCTACATCTTAAACAGCTCTGTTAAATATGATCAGTGGAGATTTGGTTGATAAAGACAAAAATGTGACAGTGTGGGAGTACAGTTGGAAGCCTACTGAATTCCCTTGACACTGAATATTTCTCGCTGCCATTGATAAACTACCTTTCTTTTAGAACCATCACAAGATAAAATATGGTGACCGTTTGATGTGGTGTGTCAAAAGTCTTTCTAGCTTTTCATCACTGCAACTGTGTGTTTACTATTTAAGTTCTATCTTAGTTAGGAAACCCACAAAACCACAGATTATTTTAGCATTGAAGAGCAGCCCACAGAAAGCTACACCAACTTCTATAGTATTAAGTGTGGCTAGTTTTTAAACTGCTTTTATTCTTTTGGAAAAGTAGAGCTGGCAGCTTGCTTTAAGATTATGGGGGTTATGTTCTGTTCATATACCTTTTGTTTGCTGCGGCTGAAAACATGTAGCGCTTAATAAGGCTGGACTTCCATTTGACAATATGATGCCTTGTGTGAGTAAAACCAGGTACAGCATGTATACAAAGCCTTCTGGTTTGTTATTCTGTATTCTAGGATTGTTTTTTTTTTTTTTCCCCCCCCCCCCTTTCTTTGACAAGTGGTCACTAATTCTTGAGATAAGAAAATATCAAACATATACAAAACTTTGAGAATATCCTCTGGGTTAGTGCATTGGAAGTATGTTTTTAATGCTGCTGAGTTGTAACAGATGTACAAAGAATTCTCGAGCCTACAATAAAATTTTATTGTTGAGAGAGTATTCCCTTTTATATAGGCAGGTATACATATTCTAGTGTAGCTTTTAAGTTACTGTACATAGTAAGTAATTAACAAGGATCACTGGGGAATTTGTTACTTTTAAAATGTAGCTGTAAAAATATGCAATAGATAAGGTTTTGTGTGCGTGTAAATATGTTAGCAAAGCTAGTGTCATCATGTCTGTTCTTCCTATGTGGTTAGAATTTTGCCAGAAATTGCTTTGCCAAATCCAGAAATCTCTGTCAGGATGCAACTGACTGGTCTCCCATGGGCATATTCAGACTTCTATACTGTTTCTCTGGAGACTTGCCACTCAACAGCACTAGAGTTAAGAGGACCATCAAGCAGCTCCTTAGCTTGCTTTCAGCCTTTTTCTGAAAGGAATTATCTTAGAAGTCTAAGCAATGGCATCCTTTTTGACTACTATTGTTCTGGTAATTTCACCTCTTTGCTTTTAGTTGGAGACTTGTTTGGGTAAGGATTAAATTTGCCAGACTTTCCAGTAATACCTGGTGTCATGATAGTTTTATATGCAGCCCAGCTAATAACCAAGGTCTACCTTTTAGTAAAAGCTGATTTCTCAGCCACTATGTGGACCTGAATTTGCTTTTGAATCAGTTTCACAACTGCTCACTAAAGGTAGAGGTGATGTACAGGTACATGTGCTGTATTAGTAAGGAGATGAGTTAAACTTTCTGTTATTTTTTTAACCAGTTTTCCTACCTTTATACCTGGAGTGTGAGCGCTGTATATTCTGCAGAAGGTTATTAAATGAGAAGGCCATGCTCAGATGTTTGAAAGTGGCTTGTTGTCTTCCTAAGATTTTAGGATGGTCTTGTGATTATATTTTGGATTGGAACTTGGAGCACTCTGTTTCAGATATTCTGTATACTATTGGTAAAATCCCTATTCACTTTGGTTTCGCTTGTGTTAGAATGTTTTCATTGTCTGTTTTATACCTTATGTTTCAAGAGACAGATAACCTTTGTTCACCCCCCGACAGTGTTGGGCTCTTTTTGATTGGTTGTTTTGTGTGGTTAGTCTCCTGCCCGCCAGCCCACCCTCCACCCCCTCCCGCCCACAAAAAAGGTGTTAGCAGAGCATCCTCGCACTGAACCTAGCCTCCTAGGTGGCACTCATGCAATGCCGCAGCGAATGAGCTGCTAGCCTCTCTCA
>JANHGN010022288.1:0-16410 GCA_024605025.1 Megaceryle maxima | reverse complement strand
GGCGAGGCGGCCTCCGCGCCCCCGCCCCGCCGGCGCGGAGCAGCCGCCGCAGCAGCAGCGCCGGTCGCGGGGCGCGCTCGCCGCCCGTCGCAGGAGCTGCATGTGTGCGGGAGGAGCGGCAGAGGATGGCAGTGCTCAAACTCGTCGACCAGGTGGGCGCCGCGGGGCGGGCAGCAGCGGACTCTTCCCTCAGCCTCAGCCTGCCGCGGCAGCGCGCCACGGCTCGGCTCCGCGTTGCGAGGGGCGGCCGAGACGCCGGGGGAGGCCCTTCCCCTCCGCCGGGGGCTCGGCGGGGCCCTGGGCGGAGGCGACAGCGGTGCGGTTCCCCTGTTCCTTAGGGGCGCCGCTGCTCGCCGTGTGTTGCCGGCTCCCCGCCTCCTGCCGAGCCGCCGCAGATGGCTTCTGCTCCCCTCCCGGCGGACATTGTCTCTGCCCGCGCAGGCGGCGTGTGCGGGCCGGCTGGGGCCGGGGGGCGCGGGGCCGGGCACGGCGCAGCTCACCGGGGGTCGCGGCGGCAGCCGGGCGCTCGCCCGTGCCCCGCCGCCGAGTCGAGCGTGCCGCCGTCGCCCCGCGGTCTTCGGTGAGATCCTGACATCTCCTGTCGGCGGGGCGGGATCTTGGCTCGCTTCGAAAGGCCTCTTCGGCTGTGCTTATCCTTCCTCGGGATTTCTCTGTCGCTTCACTGCTGTGCCACACGTACACGTTATTTTTCCCGTTGTCTTTTTCACTTAAGAAGTGCCTGTTCGCTTTGGCTGTCGTGGCTGTTCGCAGGCTACTAGGAAAAAACATAGTTTTAAACCCTTAGCTGGTGTTAAATTTAGTAATGGGTAGACAGCTGTAATCAGTATTAAAATGTTTATTATCGTTGGTAAAAAAACATTTTAAAATACTTAGTATATTGATATTATGGCTGCCACATCCTGATTTATCCACATACTTTACCAACTGTTACACACTCGGCATGCTTTAATCTGCTATTTTTAATTTAATGGGGTCTGCAGCGTGGGTGTCCTGCAAGCCTCAGACCTTCCTGTTGTGTTCAGAAGGACTTGTCTGCAGTCAGCCCCTCTGCAAATACCCCTTACTTAGAGATCGTGAGCTTCCCTCGCAGTCTGTTTATGCTTTTCTAAGGAAATCTTCCACGTGCACAAAGCTACTACATAGCACGACCAGAAGTTTTGAAAGGAAGGATAAACCTGCTTCTAAAGTAAAAGTGGTAGCGTGTGACCAAGCACAGTCTAGAAAGCGTTTTCACGTGTGACAGAAGGCAGCACTTAATGGGCTGTCTCCTGACATGTCCCTCGAACACCCCCATCTTTAGATGTGGTGCTTAAGACTGGCAAAGAGAATGTTTCACACCACGAGGCTTCACTACCCTGTGGTGTGCAAACCCGAGTCTCATAAATGAGGAGATTCAGGTAGGATCTGCGTATTAAAAATCCAAACAGCAAGCATTAATATTAAAAATATGCATGTTACTGAGGACTGAAATGGTACCGTTTCAGTGCTTTTTATATGTTTAATGAAGCCCTTGAATTTACTGCCTTGAGAGTTTTTTAAACCTCTGCTGGAATCTTGCAGCAAAGATTTTGCTTCAGCAGCAGCAGTAGAAGTCAAAACAGATTTAAGTCAAGTGGATCACGTCTTGAAGTCTGTATTGCAACAAAAGTATGATAGGCTTTTAGCATTCTCCCCTCTCTTCTGAGGAGACTCTAAACTGAGGTATGAGGCTCCTTAGAGCTCCTATTATGCCCTTGCAGTGCACCTGCTTTTTAGGGGATGCTCAAAATATTGTTGGATTGTAATGGTGATTATTGGTCAGGCTGTGGCCTGGGACAGGGTGTGATAGTTTTTCTTTGTGAGAACGTGTTTTTTGTCATTTAAAAAGGGAACTACCTATACTTACCCTGCTGGGTCTGGTGGTGGTTGTGGTTTTTTTTTTTACAGTTTCTTCACCAGATCTTTTTCTTTCATTTTTGAGATCCTGGAGGAAGGGGAGAATATGTTCAAAGCTGGTTATGGTGCTTCCTCTTAAACCGAGCGCAGAAGTTTACATGTGCCTGTTGCTGTGTATTCTGCGCTGCTGCTGGCAGAGCCTTTCCAACATGCCGCCCGAGCGTTTGTAACCAAGGCACTGGGGCTGTGCAGCCTGCAGCTCTGTGTTCTTCAGACCAACATGTACTTTTCACCTATGTCAGGTTTGAAGAGTACTGTCCCCAGGTTGGCCTACCTCTAACTAAAAGAGACACAGTAGCAGTGGCCCCACATGTTTATGGACAGACCCATGCAAAACAGAGGTGAATCTGGGGCAAAGAATTATGTGCCTGGGAAGATTTGCGTTCCTGTAACAACTCTTGCCCGTGCTCAGACTTGCTGAGGCTGCAGGAGCGGGCTCCTGTGTTTCTTTCTGCTCTCGAGGGTGAAGGCAATTGTGGCAATTTGGGAAACCATTTTCTTAAGCATCGGAGGCCAGAGCTGTCCCCGTGCTTGCAGCCTCCTGCAGTGACAATTACCGTACCCAGGACACCATGTAGCACGTGTATGTGCAGTGGTCGCAGCCTCGGCTGCTGTGAGCATGGGCTGGTTTTTGTACACTGCATGTGAAGTCTGGTTCAGTTCTTAGTTGTGATGCTTAGGGGAGTCTGACTCTGAAACCGAGAGCTCTCTCCTCTGCCTATCACTGGAATTTCTGTAGTGTGTGCTTTCCTCTGGATCCCTGACTTTCTTGCTCAGTGAGGAAAGCTTTGTGTAGAGAACCCCCACCATGAGAATTTAAACATGTGTTTCTCTAAGTAACCTGTTTCTTCCTCACTTCCATTCTTGGTTTCTCATACCAGCCGCACCTACCAGCTGCACATGGAGCACTCAGATGAGAAATTAATGACACTATTTCTCATACAGGTTTTGAAGACAGACAGATGTTCGTTATTGTTTCTTTTTTTGATATATCTGAAAGGTGCTAAGGTGTTGCTATGCTTAATCCTTCAAAGAGATCAGCACTTTTTGGCTGCATTCCCTCCTTCAGCAGCAGAACTTAGTTTAAGAGTTTAACATTAGTGTAGGTTACTTGAATTTGCTTCCAGTGATGGTAATTGCTAGGTCATCAGTTGGGCCACAAGAAACCCTTAAATCATTTAACCACCAGAACTGTATTCTATCATCATTTGTTTCTGCATAAATTTCTTCCAGGCCTTCCTTCCTTCAGTAAGCCCACACTAGCCATTTTTGACTGACTAAATGTTAAGCTGAAAACAACCTAAGATAATTCATAAAACTTGTATTAAATGCTGAGGATTTTAATCTTTGTTGGTAGTGGTGTGCCTGTGCAGTTGTAAATGTTCCGATGTTCCAGATATTTCAGTCATCATACAGAAATATTGCAAACCTTACTCTAAATCTTAAAGCTTCTATCCATTCTTTTTTCTTTTTTTTTTTCTTTTTTTTTTTTTTTAATCATCTCTGCAGTGAATGTTGATGACAGAGAGCAGGCAAATTGCTTTAGGGACTGAAAAAAATATTTTTTTTCCAATCCTAAGTTTTATTGCTGTCTTGTTCCTCATACAGTTTATTGGTTGTATTTTTTCCATTTGGATAAGTGTTAGTATTTTATATCGTGTGAGAGTGCAGTTGTATGTGATAAAAACCTTTGCATTTAAGCCAGAGTTCAGAAGGAGCAGAAGACAAGTGCTTTAACAAGTGGGTGGCCAGAGGCTTGCTTTCAGGTGTGAGTTGCACTGACAGCTTGAGCCTTGCTCTGCACATAAGACAGGGCATGAAACCCTTGCTGTGCCCTTCGGGTGATGTTTGAGGAAACCTGCTTGTTGCAGCTTCTCATTCCTTTCTGTGTTTTTGAGTTGCCTTTCCCTCTTCCCGAATCTGCTTTGCCCTTCACCAAAGCTCTCTAAGGGTGAAAGCATTGGTTGGGTTTTGACTCCTGTGGCTGCTTTTTGAGCAGTAGTTGTTGCCTGGACCCATCTCTCCTGTCCTCTGAGTAACCAGCAGATACAGGGTGCTTCCTGCCTCTGCTCTCCCTGTCCACTGTCTGACGTTTTTGTACGGCTTACTCTTCATGCTTGTACTGAGTAACCTGGTTTCTTAAGAACTGCTTCTTTGCCCCTTGCATTGCAAACTTTCCAAGAGAAAGCCTGTTAGTCAAAGTTCTGCTGAGTGCACTTTTAATCTTCAGGTTTTCCACTGATGGTTCTGGGCAGCAAACACAGGCAATTGCTCCTGTCAGTGCTCTGTTGAGAGGGTAAAATATCTTAAAATATTTTCCAATGTAAAATTCTATGACTTAGCTTTGGGAAAATAATTTTGGAACAATCTAAGTTTCTGTAGTGTCTGCATCTTACTTCCAGGCTTGTCATGCCAGCTGAGGCCATCCTTGCAGGACTGCTGGCCGTGCCCAGAGGCCTGCAGGTTGTCTCTGTAGCTAACTCCCATACTCTTCGTTCCATGGCTCTGTGCGTGGCTGTGTTTTGACTGGGATGCCAGCTCTCTGCCTGCACACACCCGATTGCCTTCCTCTGCCTTGGTGGAGGCAGTGATGGTTGGAGTGGCTTCTGCATGGGACATCCTGTTTGTTGTTGTTGTCTGTCAGAGGATGATGCAAGCTCTCCTGTGCTGAGTTGCTGATTATAGTTATGCATTTCTACAGGGGAAATGTATCATTCTGGCTTTGAAAGGCACTGAGAAGGTTTTCTATAAACAAAAATAAAATGGGAAGCTAGGTAGATGTGAAGGCTGTGTAGCTACTTTTGAGATGTCATGCTTAGTGTTTTTGTGCCTGCCTGGCTAAATTGGGTGGGAAGCTTGCTGTAAATCTGAGACATACACAGGTTCTGTAGCCTTGAGCCAGTGCACCTGGGGGGTCAGAACTGATCGTGACTTCAGCATCACCATCTCAGGCCCTGTATGTACAAAACAAGAGAATTATTTTTAGGCTCCCCTTACAAGTATGCATATGCATGTATAAGGGTAATGAAGCTGGGATAAATGGTTAGGGTGTGCACTTAGGCTGCTATTAGCTGCAAAACCTCATCCTGTCTCCTGGTATTTTGCCTGTTGTCCTTGATTGCTGAGGTTAATGCAGTGTCACTAGAACCGAAAGAACCATTTTTCTCCCTTTCCCAAATGTTTTCCTGTGTCTGACAGTTCTTCACTGACCATCAGGATCCTTTTTATTATGGTCAAAGGGAAACAGCATTAAACATATGTTTAAATGATTTTAAACAGATGTCAAAGATCATAAAAATTGGCTGAGCGAAGGCTGGACTCGAGTCTGAATACACTTAAAACCAAAATGAATGCAACAGTAACAAATAATCTCCTAACAAAACCAATTATATTTACAAATGATGGTGTGTCTCTGACTTATTTCAGAATCAATCAATTGACAAGACTGTCTTTCTATATATTCTTTCCCTCTGATAATTAAATGCATCTGAGAAGATGCTCCTGAATCTGCCGTATATAAAATAGGAGTAATGAACTTGTGCCCCTTGGCCACAGCCAGCCTGTGGGCTAATTTTGCATGGCATGAGGTCCATAATTCCTTCCCTCATATTATTACTAGATTATACTAAGGTGTATATTAATTTTCAGTCTGCTAAGTGTTTTTGAAAGGGCTCACAGCAAGGAAGAGCTAACCTATTTTAGTGCAAAATACTCAGGTAGCCACAAAACAAAGGTAACTGTGGGGAATGCAGAAGGAGGAATTTACCCACAAGTGTTTCTCTTATTTTTTGTGAAATAAAAATGTGATATAACTAAAAAAGCTCCGCTGCAGCTGCCATTGGTTTTCTAGTGCTGTGATGTTTCCAGGCATGCCATACATACTGCGAGACGTGGCTCTGTGTGTTTAAAATAAAAACTTCAGAAAAAATGGGATGTAACAACATTCCTGCCTTTGTTCAGACCTGTAGGAATGATGGACCCTGCCACCTTGTATAGATGGCACCTGAGCTCTGACACACAGAATCATTTAGATTGGAAAAGAGCTTTAAGATCATTGAGTCCAACTGTAAACCTGATGCTGCCAAGTCCACCACTAAACCATGTTCCTACATGTCTTTTAAATCCCTCCAGGGATGGTCCTGTTCAGAGGAGGCAGGGGTGGGGGAGGAAGCTTTGAGTTTCCAAAGAGAGCAAGATATAAACTTGAAAAGGAAGCTGCTTGCTTTCCCCCCCCCGGTCATAGCTTCTGCAGTATCACTTTCTGATAGTTTTGTAGCTTGTTTCAAGGCAAACAAGAAGCACTTTAATTAGGAGAACTTCCGAAAGTGAGGTCGCATGCTCAAGTCTATCATAGGTATTTCTTTAGCAGAGAAATCCTCCAGAAGTTTGCTGTTTGGTAATGCTGGAGGGTTTTGCAGTGGTTGCACTGAGATGCTGGGGCTGTTTCGAGGGGGTTTGTACCTGTCATGTTAGGTTGTCAGTTTTCTTGAATTGCAGATGGCATGCAGCAGAAGTTACCCTCCTGTGTGCACTTGAGGTGTGGGGTTTTTTTATCCCTGCATGAGAAGTGCCTCATGACCTCTTCCTGTTCATATCTTAAATGAAGATGTGGTTGTCATGACTACGTTTAGTAGAGAAATAAATGTTCCTCCCAGCTTGGGCGCTTGTGTAACAGCTCGGTTCATGCAAGGTGGTGTTTTTATCTAGATCCTTGCTTGAGGGTGGGCAGATGATTTCTGTGACCCAGGCATAAAAGTACCCAAGCTGGAGCTAGCTGGTCACTGCTGCTCCATCAACAGCGCTGTGGCAGTGCTCTCAGTTATGAGCTGCTCTCAGGGGTGAATCCCTGAAAGCCAGCACAGAAAACTTTGAAGGGTTGTTTGTAGAGGTCCGGGTGTGGCTGGTCCTGGTGGTTGATTGCTGGAGAGGCAGAGACTCTGGGATGCGGTGTTGATGGGAAGGGTTTCCCTGTGCTGGCCCAGTGTTCTGTGGTGTCTTCACCCAGAGGAGCTGGGCCAAGCTCCTTCTCTTCCTAAAGCTGTTCTGCCATCAGCAGATCTCTGTGTGCTTGAGAAATGGGCAGCTTACTCTTCAGGAGCTACCATTTCAGCCTGCCTGTAGTCTCGGGCAATATTTGTAGAAAATAGTTAGTGCTTAAGCATATAATGTTGTTAGGCTTCTGCTTAATCTCTGTTGTCTAGATTTTTTTATATCCCCCCCATCTCCCCCACCCCCCTCCCTTTTTTTATTCCTGCTTTTCTTAAATGCCCAGCTTGACATATTGCTGCCTGTCTATATTGTAGAACATACAGGCAAGCTAAACTTGATGGCAGAATACCTCTTTATTTTAACCATTTAATTTGAATGCTTATTAGCTGAAAAACATTGCCCTTTCAGCTGTGTTCATTTTTAAATTACTTCACCTTCTGTGTAGTAATTACCTTTTTTTTACCAAACTATGTATCTGACATTTGTCACTTTTTTTGTTGGCTAGAAAGCTTGGGCTGGAAAGTTCCCTCAGCTGCTGTCTGTGGCTTCAGCTTTGTTTTACTTGCCTCACTAGAAACATGTAGCAGCATGTTGCTGGAGCCCTTCAGCCTGGCCATGGGTGGGAATTAAAGCATTACAAAATTGCTTTTCAAGCGGGGAAATTATTTTGCAGTTTTATCCAAGGGTTTGAGGTCATTATTGAAGTTTGCAAGGAGTTGGTCAACAAATTACAGCATTTAGTTGTGGCTAGGTAATTGTGACATTCTGAAAAAGTACGTGTTTTTTGATGACAGACATTTGCATGTTTTTTTGCTCGTAGGGGAAGAAAAAGTCTTTCTTGGCTGCAGATGTACAACCAAAAGTGGAGGCTGTTTAATACGTTTCATTCAGTGCTCAATCTCATAGCCTAATGTAGGCTTGTCTGCTTGATGTTTGTACATCATGTTACAAGTTGGTTTTATGTACTGACGTGCATTTTTGTGCTGGAATTATTTGTAATGGCTTGTTTTCTTATTTTAAAAAGAGTACGTGGGGAGAATGCCCTTGCAAAGCCCCTGCTTCCTTCTTGCAGCTGCATGCAGCTGCATCTTTGTGAGGAAGTAAGCAAAACCATAGTGGTTTACTTCTGCACATGGTCTTGTACCTGACAGCACCTATTTACTGAGCTAAGACAACGCTAGTAGCTGGTTTTTGGATTTTTTTTTCCCCCTTATGAAAACCCCTTGGACTATTGAATTAGCTACGTGTAGGATTGCTCCAAAGGCCACATATTGATACCCTTAATGACACAGTCTGCAGATAATCACTAGTGATGGATAATTTGCTGTTTAAGCATTACCATTTCTATTCTGGCATATTTTGTGATCTCATTATATGACCTACTTTTTTTCCCGTTTTGAAGCCTTTTTAATTTTATAGACTTGTTGCTTAATCAAATGTCTTTTGTCCATGGAAAAGCTTTAGCAAAATAGTTCTTTGGTACCTGCTCAGTAGCTTACCCCTAACTCATGTCTCGGTAAATGAAGTACTACCAATAGTGGAGAGCATGTATCTTGATGAAATGTAATAGTAAAAATGTAAAAATCAAGTATTGCTATCCACAATAAACTGAAGAGAAGACAGTAGTCACCTGCACCTTTAGAAGCACAAGCTTTCACATTCTAAATACAATCAAATAATATATGTGAAGTGAAACTAGTGTGAACATTAATAAGCTTTTATATGCACTTAATCATTAATAATGTAGGCAATACCATTCAGATGGAGAACATAACCCATTTTATCATAGCGTCACTTGAACATGACAGGCTCCTTGCCTTTCCAAGGTGAAAGGGCTGCAGATGGCCTTCTGAAATCTCATCCTTGGATGAAGTTTTGCTTTCAGCTTCAGTGAATCTAGACCAGCTTTGCAGGAATATGGGGAAGCTGCTTTGTATTTATAGTAACACGCTGGTAGCAGTGCCTTCCTTTGTGATATACTTCTATGTATAAAGTTAATTTATTTTCCATACGTATACTAGCCAAAGTGGACAACATGTCCTTTTCATTAATGTTTTCATTTTCATCTTCCTAGGTGTTTATTGTTTATTGATTTTTAAAAAATTATTATTTTTTTTTTAACAAATGTTATTTCTTTTGTCTTCTGTGTAGTAAAGCAGTGCACAAAGCTGTGCCTGTGCTGTTGGGCCTTGCCAACAGTAGGAGACTGGGTCCACAGGCCACCTGGTTGGGTTGGTGTCTCTGCCTGAGCCAGCCCTCTTGCTGTGTGAGCTGGTGCCAGCAGAGAGCCTGGGATTTTGAAGCTTGAAGCCTGTGGTATTAGCAGATAAAACACTGATTTGCTCAGTGTAGTCTTTAGTTGTTTAACATGCCAAGGGTAAAAAATGAGAGAACAAAGGCCTGAAATACCCCATATTGTCTTTGTGCTTCCAGCTGCTTTAATGTGCTTGCCAATGTGACACGCAGCATTTATCTCCAATTTAAAATCAAGAGAGGGACTTATTTAGTCATTGACTCAGGAACATTTCCAAAGTGCTCTACCAATCAAGTAAATGTGGTGTGCCAGATCTTGCAACCACTGCCTCAGTTTGAGAGGAATGCACTTAGGTGAGTGATCCTGCTTCATCCTGCTTGGCATGGGATGCCTATCATGAGGGAAATTTCTTTCTTTTAATGTAAACAAGCCCTGATCCTTTAGGTATATGCATAATCCTGCTCCTCTGTTAGGAGATGTGGCCTTGCTTCTGGTGGGCTTTTCTGCAGATGGAGCCTGTGGCTTGGATACCCTTGGCTGGAGGCAAATCTGAGATTTTTTTTTTGTTTTTAAGAAGCTGCCAGGGTGGCTATAGAGGTGGGAGAGAGGGAGGAGGAGGGAGAAGAGCTGCCCTGCAGAGTCAAGGCAGAGAACACAAGGGATGCTAGGAGGAGGCAGAGGAGCAAACGGGCAATGTGTAGCCAGAGGTGCAGTGCTGCAGTCTGATGGCACTGTCTAAAGAAGGTGGTCGTTGGCCCAGTTTGTGGTGGGAGAACTGGCGTGCAGAGAAACTCTTGAGACTGAGGTCAGGCTGAGAAGGGAGCAGGTGACAGAGCAAGATTTACCTCTTTCAGTGGCTGATTCACAGCAGTGCCCTCCCTCCCTGCAAGCTGTTTTAACACCGTTGACTGTGTAGGCTGATGACAATCTATGATGTTGCAAGATGAGAAATGAACGGTGGCATGTGGTCTCATAACACAGTGGTAAATTCAATGAACATACAGTTTATTTAGATATTTGCTCTATGAAGTGTAAAATCGGCCCTGGTGCTGCTTAAGAGAACGTGCTCTGTTAGGAAATGGTTTCTAGGTCACCTGGAAGGTAAAGGTTTATTCTGGCTGACTGCAGCAGATGGGTGGCTGGTTTTGGTCACTAATCCTGTGTCATAGGCTTAGCGTTGTGTTTTGGCAGTGCAGATGGTAAAGGTGAGATCAACCTGTTGTGTATCAATGCTACTTTTTTAGACTGAATGCCCTCATAGTCCAAGGACTGTGTGACTCTTGGCCACAGAGCACACACCCAGCGAAGCTGGGTGGCTTCAGGGATAGCCTCTCAAATCTGAAAAATTACTGTCAGGGGATCAGATGATGCCCTTTGGCTACGCTGACACAAGGTTGATTTCATAAGTTTTGTTTATTACACGTAGGTATTTATAGATGTATAATTTAGTTTCTAATTAAAGATGGTTGCTCCTTTTAGAAGCTTTTACTGGTGAATTTGTGCATCACCTCTGCTACCTAGAGGAGTGTCATTTCTTCACTGCAAATGGGAGCAAATGGAACTGAACAGTTTGTCCTCCTCCACAGAGAAGGGTAAGAGTAGCTCACACAGCTGGTAGCCTGTCTCTCCAGGTAGCTCAGAGAGTGAACTAGCTGGACCAGAGACTGCGGATGCGCCTGCTGTTGGTGGGGAGATTGCACGGCCCAGGAGTATCTGCATCCTCTGGCTTTGCAGGTGCAGTTACCCAGGATAGCATGTTAGAGCAAGCCTTGCTGTTAGCCTCTTCCTACAGGCATAGAACAGCTTTCACACTATTCAGGGACTGCATTTAGGGTCTCCTGGGTAGAGTTTGCATATCTTTAATGGGTTTTTATGACTGCTTCATGCCCTCCAAGACAGGTATGTGATTTACCAGAGAGCTGTCTGGAAAAGCAGACACAAATGAGAGCAAACCATGGAGCAGGCACATGATCTTCAGCACTTCTTATTCCCGAAGGGTTGTCCAAAGACAGCTCCAGACAACTGTCTGAAAACCCTTGTGTGACTACTTAGAGATGACTCTATGCAGACACATGGTCTCCAGTCCTCTAAAAGAAGTCTTTAAAGACCCGTATGCTTTCAGACAACTGTCTGGAGAATTCTTTGGTTGATTCTGTTATAAGGACAAAAATTAAAAGGAGGCGGACAAGCAGGTGTAATTCAATGCCTTAAGCTTTGCTCCTTTGTATTATGACTCTAGCATGGAGCAAGCTTTCAGCTGGTGCCTCTTTATAGGTGCCTGTCTGTTACCTAGCAAGACAGGGAAGACTCTAACCCACAGAAGTAACAAAATCTCTTTGTGTGTTATCTTGTCCTGTGAGATTATTGAACTGTTCAGTCTGATGGGTTGAATCACATTGCTGCTTGCTGGGATATTAGAGCATCAAAAATAAGTGCTGTGTAAATAAATAACTGTGCTTCACCTAAGTGGATACAATCCCACAAATAATGTTGCATTTGAGAGAGAGTGAATTTTTTTTTTTTTTCCCCATTCCTGACACTGTTTCTGCTGGTGTATTTTGTTTGCTTTCAAGCATTAAGCTTCAAGAGAAAACAGTCCAGATTTTTGCCTATTTTTAACAGTGTTCAACTAATATGTTAATTGATCCTTGAGCACACATAATCATTTTAAACCATGATAGATATTTCACCAATAAGGTAATTCTCTCAACAGAGGGATAAACGGTTTGCTCAGCCAGAGGAAAGCTTGGTTACTTGTGCTTTACCAGATACATTTATGCATGTTGTATTCCCTGTAGAGTTGTGCTGATCCCTGGTGCTTATAGCATGACAAGTGAAATCAGTGTAAAATCCAGCTCTCTGCTGAGGTCTGCCTTAAATGAGTTTAAAAACCAGTCAAATCTAGTTTATGCTGCCCATACCCCTGTTTTGGAAACAAACGTAGTTGAAGAAAAGGTTTGCGTTACCAACAAGCCCTTACAGGGTAGTTAAAGCTGCCTGCTGAAACAAAGAGAAGGAGCTTTACTTAATTGGGTGCACAGGTGAGGCTGCAGGAACAAGGGTCTCTTCCCCAGTACGCTCCTGGAACTTGATGTTCTCCCTACCTGCATGATGGAGCCAGCCTTGGGATGCTGTCTTCCATTTCTCACTCTGCAGGCCTACTCACTGACTTGCCTCGACGTACTGGGGGGCACGACCACCACAGGCTAGTTAAAGCTGGTATAGCTTTATTGGCAGTGACTTTCCAGGCCCTTGCTGTTGGGAAGGGGGCACATCTGTGCAAAGTATTTGCTACCCCATCCTTAGGATTAGGGATCGAACCTGTGGGCTTCTTTCTGTCACAGTGGGGATCTGCTTTGTTTTGCTGCCAGCCCTTTCCCTAACAGAGGCTAACCCTGGATTCAAAGATCCCAGATGGAGCACATGAGTTAAAGTGTCTTTTTAATCTTAGTTGCTCCCCTGAGGGGAAGATAGATCATTTGCTGTGAGCTGATCTCAGTTGTGCTTGGAAATTTACTGAAATAACTATTCCAAGCTAATTCTTCTGAATGTAATCTGAAGATGCAAAGAATAACGAGAAGGGCTTCTACGGGTATGTCAACAAGAAGAAAACGTACACACCCCCCCGCCCCCTCGATGAGCAAAAATGGCAATCTAGTAACAACAGATGAGGAGAAGGCTGAGGTTCTCAACAACTTTTTTTCCTTGGTCTTCACTGTCAACCTCTCTCTCCACACCTCCCAAGTTAAAAGGCCACAAGGCGGGGACCAGGGGGACAGAGTCCCTCCCACTGTAGGTGAAGATCAGGTTTGTGACCACCTGTGAAACCTGAACGTACACAAGTCTACGGGACCAGACCACAGTGTCCTGAGGGAATCAGCTGATGTAGTTGCCAAGCCACTCTCCATTTTATTCAAAAAGTCCTGGCAGTCAGGTGAACTCCCTGGTGTCTCAAAGAAGGGACACATTACACCCATTTTTAAAAAGGGTAGAAAGGAGAACCCTGGGAACTGCTGACTTGTCAGCCTCACCTCTGTGCTTTGGAAGATCATGGAGCAGATTCTCCTAGAAGCGCTGATAAGGCACATGGAAGACAGAAAGGTGATTAGAGACAGCCAGCATGGCTTCACTAAGGGCAAGTCCTGCCTGATGAACCAAGTGGCTTTCAACAATGGAGCCACTACATCAGTGGACATCGTCTGTCTGGACTTCTGCAAGGCCTTTGACATGGTCCCCCACAACATCCTCGTTGCCAAGTTGGAGAGATATGGATTTCATGGGTGGACTGTTTGGTGGATAAGGAATTGGCTGGATGGTCACATCCAGAGGGCAGTGGTCAATGGCTCAAAGTCCATTGGAGACTGGTGACAAGTGGTGTCTCTCAGGGGTCTGTTCACGGACTAGTACTGTTTAATATTTTCTTCAGTGATGTAGACAGCGGGATCGAGTGCACCATCAGCAAGTTTGCAGATGACACCAAGCTGAGTGGTGTGGTTGATATGCCAGAGGGATGGGATGTCATCCAGAAGGACCTGGCCAAGCTCAAGAAGTGGGCGCAGGAGAACCTCATGAGGTTCAACAAGACCTGGGTCCTGGTTGGAATCATCCTCATTATCAGCACAGGCTGGGGGATGAGGTGATAGAAAGCAGCCCTGTGGAAAAGAACTTGGGGGTTCTGGTGGACGAGAAGCTGGACATGAGCTAACAATGTGCACTTGCATCCCAGAAGGCCAATTGCATCCTGGGCCTTCACTGAAAGAAGCATGGCCAGCAGATTGAGAGAGGTGACTTTGCCACTCCACTCTGCTCTGGTAAGACCTCACCTGGAGTAGTGTGTCCAGCTCTGGATCCCTCAACACAGGAAGGACATGGACCTGATGGAGCAGGGCCAGAGGAGGGCCCTGAAAATAATCAGATGGCTGGAACACCTCCCCTGTGAGAGCAGGCTGAGGGAGTTGGGGTTGTTCAGCCTCAAGAATGCTCAGGGGAGACCTTACAGCAGTCTTCCAGTACTGGAAGGGGGCCTACAAGTAAACTTGGGAGGGACTGTTTATAAGGGCATGTGGTGATAGGATGAGGGGCAATGGTTTTAAACTAGAGAAGGGTAGATTTAGATTGGACATTAGGAAAATGTTCTTTACCATGAGGGTGGTAGAACACTGGAACAGGCTGCCCAGGGAGGTGTGTGAGGCCCCATCCCTGGAGACATTCAAGGTCAGGCTTGATGAATCTCTGAGCAACCTGCTCTAGTTGAGGATATTCCTTCTCACTGCAGAGAGGTTGAACTGGATGACCTTTAGAGGTCCCTTCCGACCCAAGGCCTTCTATGATGATTCTATGACATGGATTTGATGATGATATTTTGGTGTGGGTGGTCATATTTTTGCATAAGAATGTCTTTTACTAGTCTGTCTTAATGCCCCATGGAAGTAGACTAACTGCTGACTAAGTATTTGAAAATAGCTCTTTTGGTAAATGCATCAGCCCAAAAAAGCCCTACTAGAAAGAACAAGGACAAAGACACCCCCATCTCAGCGTGATTTGAAAGAGGAGGTTCTTCCCAAGGTATTAAAATAGTTCTATTCATTCATGGCTCTTTAGAAAAGAGCCTACCAGTGGTAAGTTTTATGGTGTGTGATTTAAAATAGTTCATATTAATTAACAAACAAGTACCAATTAATTTTACATTATGATGCTTAAGGGGTAGACTGCAAGGAATGGTATTTAGCTGTGTCTGTTTAGCAATTATGACTTTGTATATAATAAAATAATAAATTCTTGATCTGAGAGAGCGCCATTAATCAACACAGAGTTAATTAACTGTGCTGCTTACACAGGAAGTGCCACGCAGAACTGTCTGGATCTCTGTAGTGCTACAGGCTGAAAACATTTTATTTCTCTGATACCTGGCTCATTCTCACAGGATCTTCCCTTAAAACTGATGCTAAAGAGGGAGCAATGTTTCCACTGTGTGAATGGGCTCCCCACACTGATCCCACAGGTCATTTTGTTCTGTAGCACTGATGCTCTGGCAGACCTTACCCGTGTCACTATCTCACAGGCTTTCTGTGACCTCCATGGAGAAGCTGGAAGCAAGCCCTTGGGGAAGTACTGGAAAGGTAGAAAGCTCCCACAACAATGATTTTGGTTAATCCTGTAGGTTTCAGGAAATTGGGACTCGATGTCATAATTAAGTTACACTCATCAACTCTCATTTAGACTTTATATAATTTTTTCTTGTTGTGTTTTTTAAATAGTTTGAAAAGTAGCAGAAAAGGGGAAAAGGGAAAAGATTCAGAGATAAAAGCATTCCATCTCAGTACCAGTCACCACTTCATACTCCAAATAAATACTGTCATTTTCCTGAACATGTGATGCTTTGAAGTATGAAATTGGCTTGGCCTTTTGGAATGACACTGACCATCACTTTGTTTAGTTTTATTGTTAGCTCAGGATGCATATTAATGTGAAGGAATGATTTCTAACCTAGGATTGTACATTTTTAATCATGTGGTTTACCTGCTTTTTGATGTCCTTTTTCCCCTTTCATATCTGCAGTCACTGTAGACTGTGTCATGGAAGGATTCAAAGGTCTGAGCCAAGGGACTGCTTTAAGCTTTGCAACAACAGTGCCCAGTAACAGCCAGTTTGGAGAGCTGGAGCAGCTCCCATATGAGAGGAGTAAGAGAAAGCAACTGTGTCTTATTTTCTTACTGCTGGTATGTACAGCCTCCTGATCTAGGAGACTTCACCTGCTCTGTTTTTATTCTTGAGGTTAATTTAGCTTAGACGTGTACTACAAATCATAGAATCATAGAATGGTAGGGGCTGGAAGGGACCTCTGGAGATCAAGTCCAATCCTCCTGCCAGAGCAGGATCACCTAGGGCAGGCCACACAGGAGCAGATCCAGGTGGGTCTTGAAAATCTCCAGAGATGGAGACTCCACAACCTCCCTGAGCAGCCTGTTCCAGTGCTCTGTCACTCTCCCAGTGAAGAAGTTTTTCCTCTTGTTGAGGTGGAACTTCCTGTTTTTCAACTGGCGACCATTACCTCTCGTCCTATCACAGGGCACCACTGAAAAGAGACTGGACCCTTCTACTTGACGCCCACCCTTCAGATATTTGTAAACATTCATAAGACCCCTGCTCAGGCTTCTCTTTTCCAGGCTAAACAGCCCCAGGGCTCTCAGCCTTTCCTCAGAGGAGAGATG
>JANHGN010022287.1:7382-25327 GCA_024605025.1 Megaceryle maxima | reverse complement strand
ACTGGACACAGTATTGGAGGTGTGGCCTCAGCAGTGCTGAGTAGAGAGGAACAATCACCTCCCTGCTCTTGCTGGTCACACTGCTCCTGGTCCAAGCCAGAATGCTGTTGGCCTTCCTGGCCACCAAGAGATACGCCTTCCATATACCAAGAGATATCTCCTTCTTGACCACCACTTCCCAGAGATGCTGAATACCTTCAAGTCTTCTCAAGGGCAGACAAAAGTGAGGACATTAAACAACCCTGAAGAACTGAATATATGTACTTAAGACACCAAAAGTATCTGCTTATCAACTCAGAAAACCACCTACCACTTTTGATCCTTTCCAGTTGCATTCTCCAGCTACTAAGTAAAGAAAAGGGTAAAAGCAGAGCTGATCCATCCTTACTTAGACCTCTGCTCTGCTGTTGTCTCCGTGAAGCCCAACCAACATCCATATCTCTAATCCACGTAACAACACGGGTCACCCACTACGTGGAAATGCACTGGTCCAACTTTCCACCCAGGCTAACAGAGGGGAGCTGCCCCTGGCTGCCCACCTGCTTTACACACTGAGTATCAGCTTCAGCTGGCAGAGCAAGAGAGCTTTCCCTGACCCTTGCCAGGGAGTCATAAGGGCCGAGAGCTGGGAGGGAAGCTTTGAAAGAACAGCAGAAGTGGTGCCACTGAATGGTCTGGATACTGGGTTGTCTGAGCTAAAGATAAGAAGGTTTTGGTAGTAGTGTTGAAGCCTATCCAGTGTGAGGTGTCTGCTCAAAGTAGGAATTCCACTTTTCATTGCAAGGAGCACTGGTTTTAAGCTGGGAAAGGAGAGGTTTAGACTGGATGTCAGAAAAAAGTTCTTTAATCTGAGGGTGATAGACACTGGAATGGGCTGCCCAGAGAGGGGGTGGAGGCCCCATCCCTGGAGTCATTCGAGGTCAGGCTCGATGGGGCTCTGAGCAACCTGCCCAAGGTAGAGATGTCCCTGCTTGTGTAGGGAGGTTGAACCAGATGACCTCTGGAGGTCCCTTCCAGACAAAAACATTCTATGATTCTGTGATTGATTTGTCCTCCTTGCCTTGTCCTCCTGATCTCAACCCTCCCTACCATATAATGGTCTGTGCCAAAGCGATGAAGGATTTAATGTATCATAAGAAGATGAAAGTGTATTGATAACTCTGCCAGAACTACAGCTACTGTAACTCTGCTGGGGTTGTTAAATTGTTAGGGAATATCTCCTACTCAGATTTTGTGATAAAAAGGAAGCATAGGTGACAGTAGAATTATTGTCTGGGGAAAAGCATATGAGGCAGGTCTTAGATACATTCAGGAGTATATGCTGAAGGGAAAAAGCCTTTGCTAATTCAAAACTTAAAACAGAGATGAAAAACAGATGCAAAATTTTTCTCTTTTAAGTTATAAAGTTATAAGTTATCTTCTAAGTTAATAACATCAATCAACTTCTGATTTTCAAATAACAGTCCCCCCTTGTACAGATTAACACAATATGTAGAAAAGAGGCAGAACACTGTCAGTTTGACAAGAAAACTTCAGCAATGCTGAAACTAAAAGAAGTAGCTACACCCAGCCTGTGGCCTGCTCATCACAGGTATGTCTAATTCTATCAGAACAAACCGATTGCTTCTGGAGATCAGTCTGCACGAGGTACTACAGTGCTAGATAAGCACTTAAGCTGCTCGAGGCACCAATTACAAAATCTTAAGTTACCTATAATGTGTGGAGAGAGTTTTACAGAAATATCTTACATCAGAATTTCAGAAAAAAAAAAGGGGGACTCTCTGAACAATACTAACAATTCCCAGTTCCCTCTTCTTTATGCAAGCTCCTTCTTCAGTCCAGCTGAGAGAAAAACAAGCAACACAAACCAGGTTTGGGTGTGCAGTAAGGTGAAAGGATAGTCTGGCTTGAGAAGACATCATACTGCTTTGATTCTGTGCCAGATCCTTAAGGGCTTCTTTAAAATTCATCAACAGACAATAAGCTACCAAAAAAAAATTAAAAAAAAAAAGGGTGACATCAGTTCACACTGAATAATGCTATCTCCACAGAGGTATTCTTTTCTGTCTACTAAATACGTTATCATTCAGGATAACCACACAACATTAACTGCACCGTAACACCCCAGTAAGAAGCAAGTGGGCATTTGCTTCCCAGCCCACTCCTTTGGTGTCTTCCGTTTGGGCTACAGAGCTTAATGAGCTACAAAGAGATATCATCAGTGCTAGATGAAAAATCTCAAAGCCTTGGACTGCGGTCGAAATACTAATAAAGCAACTCTCTGCAAATTTCTGTGGGAAAGCATTGCTGTTTGAGGGAACGAGGACTGTTAAAATGGTTTTGGGAGAGTCTGCTGAGAAGGCAGTGAGCAAAGTTTTGTTCTTCTAGCTTATAGAGCTCGGTGCTACTGATGGTAAAAGCAGGCTGAGGATCACTTTGACTTTGTTGTTAATTATGACAGGAACTAAAGATAACCAAGAGTATCATCAAGATCCCCTTCTTTCCTTTTCATAACTGAGGCTCACTTGATTTTTAAGGTTTCAAAGATGCAGCTGAATTTTTCTACGAGCGCATGAATTATTGTAGTTCACAGGCAGCTTTTCATCACAGCAAGTTTTAACTGAAGACATGCAGCGCTTGTTTGTTTGTTTGTTCTTCCACCAGTAAATGACAGAAGAGTACAAAGCGGTTCTGATTTCACAACATAAGAAACCAGTGGGCCAGACAGCTTAAGCCATTTTCCCAGGGTTGCAGAAGAACCCCACAGGAGTCAGGATCAGCCCATGAGTCCTGTTCTTGTTTCCTGCCCTATCTGCAAGGTTTGCTGCCTACAATATTAATAAGAAATGCCAGTTAGAAAACACATTATCCTCTCTGGCAGATGGCAGATGCACAGGGATCCTTCTCTAACCACCTGCCATGTAAGCAGTAGGTCTATTCAAAACATTGTTGATATTGCTTCCAATGGGCGTTAGACTTCTTTGGCAGTTCAGGCATGTTTGGGGAACTATTATACTTGATTTCTGAGCACATTGACAGGTATAAAACGAGATGTGTCAGAAGTCTGTTGATATGTGAGACTTACAGGTATTTTCCAACGTCACGGTACCTGGGATCCCCTACAGCACAGTCAATATAAGACACAAAAGCTTCTGCCAAAATACACTGATCGAATGAAGTGCCAGCAGCTAAGCTATGTTACTCATTACAAACCTGTGAGAAAAATGAACTGTGATTCTTTTTTAATCTAGCTGTGATCCTATTTTTCCCTAACTGTTTTTATACCGTGGACTGATGCTCTCTGCTACAAAAAGAAATCCATGCTAATCCAGGTAATAGTCAGAAACTCTCCTCATACATTAAGACTGTAAGAACTGGTTTTATATTATTTCCCGTGCTCCGGAGACATGACACATGGGAAGCAAATGATTTAGCATACACTAAGGATAACGTGCTTAGACAGTGACAAGTAATGTCATGAGGAAGCAAGCTCTCCTTCTTTTAATGTGGCTCTGAGTAAAGCCCAGGAGATTTTTCTCTCCTCTTCTTCAACAGGAAAATGTCGTCTTACTTTCTGCTGCCCACACACTTAAGGAGTAGAATTATCAGGAGACCTTATTATTATAAGGAGGAGTTTGGAGACTTAAGGCCCCTGTTGGTATTGCCTTATGGTGTGGGTACAAAAAATCATCCACTAGTGAATACCTGTGCTCTGCCTTTCTCCTGCCCTCTCCTTTTGTAAAGTTCTCCCTACCTTTACTCATTTTCTGTCAGGTATATTTTAAAATGCCTATAATTTTCAAATTTGTCTTTCTTAATAAAACTACGAAAGCTAAAATGGACATGTAGTCAGAGAAGTGTTTCTGTAACATTCCTACCATACCCTCCGTGCATTTATCTATTTACATGGCTCCTTTGTCTCGTATATCATTAACAGAATGGTTAATTAGTGTCCCAAGTCTGCAAGCACTGTGAAGCAATATCTGTGACTGGTCACTACATTCTGTCTGATGTGTCTTTACTACTGAAGGTTGCACAACCTTGATGCCAAGTAATCAGAGCAAGTTTGCAGAGATGGTGGTTAAAGATCTTTTCTGTGAAAACTGTAATCCAAAATCAACGTGGGGTGCTGACAGAGGGCCTTCTAAAAAGTGGATTTTTTAGAATAGAATCTGGATTACCACATATTTGTGAAATGAAAAGGAACGCAGAGCAACACCTATTCCGTCAGCTATTCACGTCTTCTTTAAAAGGCACTTGACTCGTGTCCTGGAAAACATTCACAGACTATAAAGTAGATGACAGTTAGAATTTATTAAACATCAGAGCAGATGTGTGGTCAAGATGCAGGACTGCAGACTAGGTCTCACTTGCTTTTCTGTGTCAACACAAAGAAAGAGTCCCACAGCTGTCTAGCCCGTGACACAAATGCATGCTGTAGAGTAATACAAAGCACAAAACTGCTCCTACCCACATCAGCAAGTGATTTATTGTTGATTGAAAGGAAACACAATCCAGGTCATATTGATGTTCCGTGAACAATGGGTTGACCCAAAGTAACGTTTCATATTGGTTTCCAACGTCTTACCTTTCACCTCAATAATTTAAGTTGAGGCATGAGTCAATGCAATCAACAAAAGACAGGAAAGAAAAGGGCAGTTGAATGTGGCATGTTGGCCAGAAATTATTTAGGGGGAAAGAAAGAAAGGAAATTGGTTGGCAAGGACAAGGAGCTAGTAGCAAGAGTATGTTCCTGCTGACAGCAAGACGGATGAAAGTTAAGATCAAAAGAAGAGAGCAGGAGAAGGATCAGTGAGGCATGGAAGCAGAAAAGCAAGTGAAAAAGTGTGAGAAAAACAATACAGCCTTGTGATTCAAGCCAAGAGTGGGAGCGAAATGTGGCAAATAGATGCTAAAGGAACATACAAGTCAGAACAGAAGCAGTGCATCAGTGTGAAGCAGGAGCTGTACTGGGACTCAAAGAAACCTAGGGCCTGAAGTCCTAGCAGGGCAGTCAGACTCACGGTCAGTAAAGATGGAAAGCATTAGATGGCAGAAAAGGCTGAGCAACAAAAAACCATCAGATACTGATAGAGTGGAGGTGGTAAAGGATTTAGAAAAGAGGTAGTGAGTGTGCAGGGCTGATGGGAGTAATGACAGCTCCCAAGGCTCTAGGGAAGCAAAGCTTCAGTAAATTAGGGGTGAAGAGAAACTCCTACGCGTAATGACAGAGGAGATCCTCAGCGTTGATTGACCACATGCAAAAGTAGAGCTGAAGGAATTCACAAGACAAATCAAAACAAAGGCAAAACATTGAAAGAGGACGAGTAATGTTTTGTTTAGAGAGATGTAAGACAAGATACAGCTTTTTTTTCTGTTAAGCAAAGGCATTCTCTTTTCCTGAGACTGACAAACACCGGTGTAATAGCTAAACTAGATCCTGTCGTACGTCTGGTGCGTCGTGTGAAGTGAACCTCTGCTACGTCATTACTCCACTCAAGGTTAAACAGCAACATGAAACATCTGGTAAAATAAATTTACCTTCCCTATTGGTCTGGCTACTTACTGCAGGTTCTGGTGATTAATAATAAAACATGACCAGAAGACCCAAGTACTTAGGGGTTGAACCACAGTACCAATCACAGAACTATTTCACAAACACTTGGAGATTAATACAGGCATTTCCTCAAAGTAATAAGTACATCCATAAACATGCAGGTGTCTACAATGGTACTTTGCTTCTCTAACAGCTACAAACAACAGCAAAGTTCAAAAATTCACTTTTCTGGCACGCCAACAAAAGTTCGTGTTTCAACACGTAGAATTCCAACTTTCAGAAAATGAATTTATGATTAAGTTGAAAATACATGCACTAGATATGGATCTATATTAAATCATCTATACTTATATTAGAAAGATTTACCTTAGCAATTTAATGAAAATGCTAATTTATACGGAATTTCCCCCAGATCAGTCAATAGGAATGGAAAATAGCCAGCGTAGTAGTGCCTGTTCACTCAGACTTCTGAGATCGTTGCAGTAAGGCAGCACTGAGGGGAATGGCCACTCACTGCATCAAATTATGGTTTTTCCACGTAATCTGTGGCAGAACATACTTTTGGCTTTGTTCTTTTCTTCTCTTTCAGATTGGTTTCTAATTAAATTCCCAGACTATCCAAGCCCATGTAGCTACTCGTGTATTTGTCAGTTTGTTTACACCAATGCAGAAGTCCGGGACTGTCTCTTCCTCACTGATTAGGAAGAAGTAGAACATTAATGCCCTTAATCTAATTACCCTACCTAAGCAGCACACAGAGCAATAGGCAAACTAGCATGCTACCTAATTAAACAAGGTGGTTTAAAGTTACAGGAGGTCAGAAATGTTCCCAGTATTTTCTCAGCTCCAAAATAAATGCTGCCTGATGACGGCACATTTCCAGTTGCCCTTGCTCCAATAAGGGGAGGCAAACCAGGCAGCAAGGGCAGGCAGGGTGGTGACCTCCCTGACACGCTCAAACAAGAGCAGCAGAGCAGGTCCAGTGATGGTAACGGGGTCGGGCAAGAGTCCACATTGCCAGACAAGTCTGTAGAAGTGTGGTAGGTACCAGGCCAAGCCAGGAAGCTAAGGCCCTGAGTCGAAATGCAGCTGCTGAAACAGCAGGCAGAGGTGGAAGGCTGGAGCCCCAGGAGAGGCTTCTCACCACTCTTTCTCACCATTTAGTCGTGTCCACTTCTCACAGCTCTTTTGCACAACTTGACTGTTTCACAGCAGTCTGAAAAAAGGGTACATGGCTATGCCACACCAGAGCTGACTTCAAACACAGGCATCTAAACAGTTGGGATGGTGAAAAGAAGCTGCAGAAGAAAATTACAGAGATACAGATGGTTACTGGCTGGTTAGAGCAACTGGAGTCTGTCATCATCCTGACAGCGTGCAACTGAGTAACCACTCTCAGGGGATAACTTGAGGGAGATGAGAACTTAGAAGGGCCATGCCCAACATTTTAAGAGTTGTATATCCAGTTCAGATAAATCTCTAGGAGACAAACAGCAGTCTAGAGGACAGAAACAGAAGAGAGAAGAATTTAAGATCCACTATGCTTTGTTTTTCTTCCGTGATAGACACTCAAAAAATGAAAATACAATCACCACCCTGGATTTCATTTACCCCAGGCCCCAAATACCAAACTACTGCACTTGGAACTCTTAAGTCCCGCACCCTGGTAACACAATCAAGAATAATGCCCCATCTCTGTACATAAAGAGCAGCTTGTACCATCTGTGCCCCTGACAGAAGCCTTTTCTCCCTCAGGCACGTCTTACTCCTTTGCTCATGGAGTAGCTTTCAAGACTGTAATTAGGCATTTAGTTTCATTAAAAATTTGTTTAGTGTTATCTTTCATAATTTCTAGAGGAATTAGGAAGTCATTAATATAGCCCCAAGCAGGATGCAAATTACTGCATGTCAAGTTTTTCAGTTATTTTGCAAGCAGAATACTGTCTTGGAGAGCTCTCAGTGTCTTTCAGATGCTTACTGAACGCACTGAATATTGGCACAGTGCAATAAATTGTTTTTTTTTCTTTTCTTCCCTCATGACAAGCTGTTAAGTCTTCACTAACACCAACTTCAGTGCTAGCTAGGTGATAAATTTATTTGACATTGAACTGAGATGCACATAACATTCATATACGGATTTTCCTGCTAGTTCTTTGACATGATTGTAGCTTTTTCCCCAAATCAAGAGTTGTATAGCTCAGCATATTCCTATAGAATCAATAGCTTCTAAAATAGACACATCTCTCACCTGTTACAGTATAAGATGTTCTCTACTGGCATGGTTGATAAAACTGAGGAAAAAATTATATTCTCTTCTCTCTTAAAATGTCTCATCTTGGCAGAAATATCTGGGATAGGGAACGTTTAAACAGTGAATTAATCTCTAATTCCACAAAAAGAGTGTTAGAGCAAAATTGTATATAGTATTTGATAAAAAGATCATCGAACATCACAACAAAAAACTGTGTTAGAGCAAAATTGTATATAGTATTTGATAAAAAGATCATCGAACATCACAACAAAAAACTGTGAAGAAGCTTAAAATTATTCTTTGTGTTAAAAGTTTCAATTGCTAAAAGGTATTTTAGGGATTTAATGATTTAGCCAGCCATCTACAGTAGGCTGGACTTGAAGCAATTCTTTGTGGTTCCTTGTTTTAGAAAGGAAAAATAGTCCTTATAGTGGGAGAAATAAAAATAGAGAAGAAGAAATTCATATGTAGAATTGTGAGGCTTAGGGGAAAAAAAAAAAACCTAAGTGAGTGGAAAGGAATAAGAAGGGAAGAGGTAAGGAGCATCACAAGTTTGATGCTTTAGAACACATATACTCATATATACTTGATTTGCACTGAGAGAAATTACCATATTTTGTTTATTTAAAATATATTTGAAAATATCAACAGAAAGGAGATATCAATATTTTAACTTAATTTTTTCTACAACGCAGACTTAGTTACAAATGCAGAAATTTAGTTACAAAAAGTAACTGAAAATACATTTTTCATCTGTATAAGGGGGAAAATGCTTCAGAGACTCATTCTGCTTTTCTTCTTAAATACTTGCCCTGTTTAACCAATAATCTTTTCTGCATTTAAAGTACTTCTTTTCAGTTTTAAAATTAGTTCTAGCCAGTCCTATTACAAACGTGCTATGGAAGTTCCAGTTGAAATAAATAATTGTCGACTAAAATGAGCTCTAAAACTCCAGGACTATGAAGAAAGAATGCTTTCACTACCTGTAGATATATTAAATTGCAAAAAAAAAAGAGTTCTAAGGAAGGTATTTAGTGTACTTTATTTGAAATAAGGTACAATGCAGTGCACTTTTATGTACTGCAATATGACCACACACTTGGTAGATATTGCATAAGATTTCCTAAGCCTATATAATGTTTCCAGGTCTCGATAGCCAGGGTAATTGTATTATTCTGTTGGTTCAACCTGCTGCGTGTCACAAAGTGTTGCTGGTTATTCCTAGAATACTTTAACTCTATCCAATACTTACTCTACAGGTTAATAGCCATTGCATAAAGTGCATTTGTATCGTTAAACGTATTGAACATGATAGCTTTACAAATATTCAAATAAAAGATAAAAAACTTCCTGAGCTTTATAACAGGGTTTGGGTTTTTTTTCTAAAACATCTGCAGCAGATTATACACAGAAAGCCTCTCACCAGGGAACCCAGAAGAGGCCCTGTGGTGTTTCCACACCCAGTCAATTAAAGGATTACTATTATTAAAAGCCCAAGTCTTTCTCTGGGACTATAGATTTAAGCGCATTATCTGAAATTGGTAGGGATCATCTTTGCTTGTAAAATGCCAGTAGGCTTAGTGACATCACATTTTGAGCTAGGCATCCTTGAGACCAACACGATAAATCCGAGAGGCTTCTCTAATAAAATAAACCAGGTCTTACACCAGTTTCTATTAGTGTAGAAATGTAGTTCCTATATTTTAGTTTCTCTTTTGGCAGGACCAGTTATTAGAAAATCCCTTCAATTTTCTCATCAATGACTAAGAACTCGTGTCCAAACTGAAAAAAATAGATCTCCTTTGTTGTGTCTAAGACAATCTTTCCTAAGGAAAAGGATTCATTTGGTATCAAAACTATGGATGTACTATATGTGCACAGCACAAACTACGTTTTTTTCTCAGTTTTAGCTTTAGCTTTACGTAGATCCAGTACTGATACTAATTAAATGACAACAAAGTGCCCACCATTTTTATATTATGGAATCCCTTAAGTGCTTTGGCAGATAGAGGCCAATAGGTTGATATAGAATAAATCAGGCACGTTAAGAATAGAACAAATACTGCGTGGCTTTGGTTTGACAGCTGTCCCTCATAGATTGGCCAGCCACAAGCCAAAATTGCTACTAAAGTATGGTGCAATTTCTGTATACGGCTATCTCTGGATTAACTGCTGGTTTAGGGCTCTCACAAACTTAATTTACTTAAGCAGTATTGCAAAAGAGAACAAATAGGGTTGGCATTTGGCCTTTAGCAGTCTACCATTTGTTACTTCCTCACAAAGGTCAGAACTGAGGCTTTATACCCAAAACCAGCTTCAGCAAAACATCTGGGGGGGGCGGGGGGAAATGCTTCAGAGACTAGTTCTGCAAGCTTTATCTGAACACATGAGTCTCCTACACTGCCTCCTAATTTCACTAACTTGAGTGGAGACACTCTGCAATAGGTTGTCCTAAAGCTACTCCCCTGGTATCAAGAAGATAAGAGAAACTTAAACCAAACCAAACCATTCTAAACCAAAGAGACATAACTTTGGCCAATGAAAGGAAGCTTCAAGTGCTATTCATGCAACATACCTTTCTCTCTGATAAACATGAACAATAGTTGACAGGATCAAAAGTAGCCAGGGTCTGGATGTGCCTTTATTTTGAAAAGAAAAGAAAAAAAAAAAAAAAAAAAAAAGAGCAGATGGATGCAACAAAGCACTTAAGCAGCTTACTTTACAGTAATACGACATTTTTTCACTTGACCAGCAAATACTGGCTTAGTTATGAGTCTTGCCATGGCAGGTGGCACTTGTAGTTTTGAGTATCGTAGGAAACATATTTAACTATACTTAAAAACTTAGATAAAATAAAGAAGTCAATTGCAAAGGCTGGGACATATTTAGAGACACCCTTGAAATAATGTTACCACTACAGATGGACAGAAATGTGATATAGCTATAGGCTTAACATCATGAAAAAGTAGAATGATGTGATCAGAAGGGTGATGATTTTACACACAGAGATTAAATACATATCTCAGTGTTTAGTAACATACTTCAGTTCCTTGTAGACTACATTTTATCCTTCTATATCCCATGACAGGGTCCTTCTACTCATTCTTTTAGAGTCCTTTTATCTTATTTAGAGAATATATAACTACACAGCAAGCCCTTGGGTACAGAAATACATCATATTAATGTAAGCTAGGCAGTTAAAGAACTTTAGTAAAGCTTACTGAAGAGAAGGGGATATAAGGCAAATAAGAGGTGGGATTTAAAATTCTTCAATCACACATACATCCTAATACCTTTAATTTTCCTGATCACCTCCAGACAGAGAAGAACTAAATAACATTTCAGGAGAGTTACTGGTTGTGATCAGGCTGGATACAGCCACTCATGGAAAATGCAGAGAATCAAAGGTTTCTGTGTAGGCTATTCACTGTTCAGGGGTTTAAACAGCATTCAAATAATGTTTTGACTTTGAAGCATACTTTCTAGGTATTAGGTAGCTGGCTGTTGAATAAAGTAGGCCTACAATGCAGAAGATTGGTGTCTTTGATAGATACTGTAATGAGAAAATTTCCTACCTCTAATAATAGGATAATTTTGGAAGTTCTTCACCTACAAAGCAAACTTTTGTTTACATTACTTATCAATCTGCACAGGCAAAGTTCAGCAGTTGAGAAAGCACCTACAATACCATAATACTACCTTCATCTAATCTAAGCTAAGCTCTAAGCAAACGTCTCCATTTTTCTCAGCAAACTCATTTGTGTAGCCAGAGCAACAAAGCAGGTCATGACAAAATACTGCTATACAAACCTCGGCCAGGCCATGTGAAGCACTCTCATCCCCATTCAACCTTGCTTCCTAATTAGTCCTCTACGAAGTTATGCATATGTAATCCTTTTTTTTTTCCCTTCTTTTTTTTTTTTTGCTTAAAGAATTTGTTTAGCAGAACCTGAAAATTTACCTGGAAAAAAAAAAATTTACAAAACACACTTGATCTGACACTGTTGGTACAAAATCAATCAAGAATTAGTTTCTCATTGGAAAAGAGTTGTTGATTAAGCAATACAAAAGCTACCTCTGCTCCATCGTGTGAAGCTCATTATCCCATGCTCACTAATATCATCTCTGGGACAAAATGAAGTTTAGTGCATATGGTCACTGCTGGCTTTCAGAAGTGAGGTAAGATGTGTCAGGGTAAGCAATGCATTTCCTCACAATATTGCCTCAAGCATTTCCAGAAACACGGTGGGTTGCAGTGTCACCATTTAGAAGGAAAGAATCTGTTTCCAACACTGTGTTTAACTGACCTGCAAGCATCGTTTCCACTGCTTTTATCCAGTTTGCTCGTATTCCTGGCAAAGAATCAATCTAAAATGATTTCTAACTTCTCTAATTCATCCCCTGAAAAGTATAGTACCCCCTTTATCTAAAAATTAGCTTACCATTAGATCTGTGGCAAATTCCCTCACAGATGGTCTTTCTTTATCTTTTCAATGCCTTAACTGGATTTTGATTTTGCAGTGAGCAAGCTTAATAAAGGTCGATTTTGCAAGACATCCTTATTGCATTTATTATATTGTCCAAAATGTGGTTTTCAATCCCAAATATTCCTTAAGGAATATTTCTTTAAATATGCAATATTTACACCCCAACACTTTATAATGCAGTTTTGCACAGTCTTGGAGTACAGTAAAAACTCTGCAGACTGTTCACAGTCTGCACGTGGTAACAATTACAGACATGGGAACGTTAACAGACAGCCTTTATCGCACCAGTTTTTATCGCCGTGTTTTCCTTACTTTCTACTTTTCATACAATCCTACACCAATAACTTATCTGCATATTCAAATTTCAGGTGACTTCCCTATGGCCAATTTCACGACAGAAAATTATCAGAAATCACTGACGTACAGTTAGACATTTGTAAATTAAACCCATTAAAATTCGATGACTTCAAAATTCTACTTCTTTTTCCCCTCTGTCACAGAAATGATTAACCATGATACTCCAAACTTGGCTTCTACAATTATCTTGTCCAGGCTAAACAGAAATCTCAACTAAATTGATTAAGAAAAGTTCAATACAATTCACTCTTCAAAATCAAATCCAAAGCGAAAGCGAAGATTTACTGTATCAGGGAAATATTTGTTTGGATCGTTCCATCATTGATTAGAAAGAGAAATAAGTACTTCTGAAATTGTCATTCCCCTCTCTTGGAAGTTGACTACTTACAGTGGTTCAATCCATTACTATTTAGTGGTAGCTTATAGTACAGTTGCTTCTAACAAAAATACTGCTGTTTTCTGTAATGATGTCATCTCCTTCATGATCCCTAAGAGTCTTTGCCCCTGGTTTCCTTCTCCCAGCTTGGAATGAAGATAAGAAATCTTTCATAGCAGTCTCAGACTACAAACCACTTCCTTCCAGAAGCTTCCTGTATTGTCACTTCCAAAGCTGTGTAACATACTAATAGGATTAACTTGGTATCAACTGTAACATGAACTAATGAACATGTAATGAAGTAGTTCAAAGCCACTGTGATCCATAAGTAGATAACTGTAGAAAGGTTTCCCTTCCATCACCTTTGGGTGATGCTCATCACCCAAATAATTAGCTTCTTAGGAAATGATGGGATTTCACAGGCAGACAGAAGCCTGGGAGAGGGACCTAGAAAATGATGAAATTAGCAAGTGATGTAAAACCACTACAAGCTGGTTATACTTCTTTGGAAATACCATTAGTTTACTATCTTCACCATTAGACATCTCTAGATCCCTGTAAATATGACCCATAGTCTCCTTTTCAGAAGAGATTTAGGCCATAATGCACAAAAGGGCTTTTGTATTGTTCCATTCAACACTGCAATGCCTAATTGTAAAGAAGTGTCCTGCAATGTAAAGAACATCAGCGCTCTGAGACGGGCACCCAGGACCTGTACAAAATGCCTGGCCAAAGAGAAGCAAAGAGACATCAAAGAGATCATCAAAGATAGAAAGTGAAGTGAAGAAGCTACCTACACCAGTCAGTAGAAAAAAATATAGAAGTTAACTTGACAGGTCATATCCAGCTCCATGCCTAGTTTACCTGTGTCTGAAATTAAAATAACCTCTTGGCTGCAGGAACCAGAGCCAAGCCACCAGTTTCCTCACCGTAACAAAACTCAAAGCAAAACCCTGGAAGAGCCTGCAGCATGTCAACACCGTCCATTGTGCTGGTGGAGACAACTCGACCAGGAGGGAAGGAGATGGGTTAAAACCTGCAAGGGGCTTAGCTGCCAGGCTGCACCTCAGCATGGTGCACAGGACCTGATTGTGCACGGCTAACTTGGCAAAAAAAGAATGGATAACATTCAGGGAATTTGGGTGTTTGCTGTTTTGAAGCTGTTGGTAAGCAGCCGTTTTGAGGATCTCGGAGGCATCTAATGTCAGCCTTAGGTATCTAAATAGCACTTAGGCCCTCTTGCCATACTAACATGCATAAGGAAAAAGACCATAACCATATCTGAAAAAATTTACTTGATAATGCACACAAAAAAATAGCCAATACATTTTTACTATCAACTTACTGTCAAGTGAAGTACATTATATGGACTGATAGGGATGAGACGTTCTGTTACACCCTTTTCCAGGTAAGCTTTAACACAAGTAATATCAGAATGGATAAGGTCTACTTAAGGCATACAACTGCAGTGTATTTAATGACTTCAGTATTGGCCAAAGTTAGTCCCAGAGCTTCGTTCAGTAGTAGCCAGGAAATCCCATATGCTTTGTAAAGTATTATGATGGGTTAGTACTATTATGATATGGCCAAACTGCAGTAGAATTTAGAGGTCCCAACTAGGAAGGAATGAAAGGACAATACCATGCATTAAATAGCATGAGGGAAATGTAAAGATACGTGCTGGAAACACTTAAAAGGACAATAAAGGCTGGCTTTGCAGATGCCATACAGTCAGCAGTGTGTAAGGGGTGGGAAGGTGGGGTTTGAAAACCTAGAGCAAATAATCCCACAATGCAAGAGAGGGAACAGTGGGACATCAAAATAACAAGAAAAGATATTTTAAAAGATACAACGGTTGCAAGCCAGTATGAGTTGAGACTAGAAGGAAGATGACTGGAGTTGTCAAGACATGAAATGATAAGGTCCTGGGTGGGAGTTCTGGTCAGGTGAATGGAGAACAAAGGCTGAATCAGACTGACACTGAGTAGGAAGAGTAAATCTGCCATGTTAGCAAGAAAGAAAAAGCAGGCAGTGAAGTGAAGTCTAGCGTGGAATAACATGTGTGATCGTGTACATACTGCCCTGATGATAGCATGGCATTTAAGGGAGCAACATGGTTCTCATTTTGCTGGTACTTGAAGCAAAGGCAGGCTGAGTATTGACATGCTGGAAGCAGGCTGTTCAGCTGGTTCTGCACACAAAAGACAAACATCCTTAGGTTGTTCCTAAGAATGCACTTCGATGTCACAGTCCTGGGTAGAAATAGTCTTCATATTTTTCTTTTCTTTCTTGAAGTGCTTCCTGAGTTGCTGAGTGCTGACGGGGTCTTCCAGCGCTGTAATGCAATATTCCCCTCCCAATTCTGACAAAGCCAGGACTTTAAAGTGTGTTTGGTACCCATAAGTCTTTGTTCAGGAAAGGATATATCAAAATTCTCTTGCTTTAGAACTATTTTGCAACCAACTTGCCATGATTCTGGAATGAAAGAAAGTCCTTCTGCCAAAATATTTAAGAGCAGTAGCCCTCAGAGGGGATCTTGTTTTCAAGATCCTCTACTCACTACTCACCAAAAGTATCAGATTTAAAAAAAAAAAAAAGGGAAGAAAAATGGTCTGGAGAAAACTGCACAGCAGTAAATAAAAACTTCTTTCTAGTGCTTGTACATGAGATTCCTAGCATGGTATGCATGAGAACTTTTCAAGCAATTTTAGGAGAAGAAAATAGTAAGTTTTGGGTTTTTTCCTTCAGCAAGTAGAGTTTCATATTCTAAGCAACTAAAAAAGCTTAATCCTTAAAAAAAAAAAAAGTAGAAAAAAAATAGTAGAAAAAAAATAGTAGGAAAAAATAGTAGGAAAAAAAGTAGGAAAAAAAGTAGGAAAAAAAGTAGGAAAAAATAGTAGAAAAAAAATAGTAGAAAAAATAGTAGGAAAAAATAGTAGGAAAAAAGTAGGAAAAAATAGTAGAAAAAAATAGTAGGAAAAACCCTGCATTTAATTTTCAAAAGTATATTCTATCTTTTTCTTTCTGACTAGCGAGTAGTGTGTAGTTTTAAAAGTACCTTAATTCTTGACCCATTCTTGAAATGACTCACTATTGTCCAACTGATTAACTGTTTGATAAGAACATGTTAAAACTTGGAGGAATTAAAACCTTAATGTCAAACCCCAGCTCATTCTAAAGGCTGTCTGGTCATTCAAGACTACACGATTCTTTTGAGAGGAGGGATCTTTGGCATTTTTCACAAATAAAACCATCATGGTTTGGGGGTATTTGAGGGTCATCTTCTCACCAGGTTCCTCTGTGTTAAGAAATGTGAAGGGAAGTCCATATTCTCTTTGCATCTTTACAGAACACAGCATCAAATTCAAGTTTCGAGATGATTTTCACATGTAGTATCATTACAGAAACTAGGCAAAGATTATATTGAGTAATGTGATAAAGTGCCAGTGTTTGAAAGGTCGGTGGGATAGATTTGGCAACCAGAAATATTGTTAATGAGAAATTAGAGGTTGTGAAATTTTACAAAAATAGGATGAGCCCCAAACTCTTATTCATCAGCTGGACAGTCAGTGGTGAGATAAACTTTTGATGCAAAAAGCAGGCTGCAGCACATTATGAGTCAAGAACTTGTGGAAAAGTTGCACAATTCAGTCATCCAGTAAACAAGTGTGAGAAAATAAACCCAGAAAAAATACAGACATAAATCCACTGCAGCACAAACTGATTCATTTCATTATGTTTAATTGTTGTCTTCCTAAAACTAATAGCTCAATACTTTCCATATATGAAAACGTCACACACAAAAATGAAAGGAAAAAGGCACAACTTAATTGAACTACTCAAATTATTTTACGCTGATTTATCTGTTCTGTAAAAAAAATAATCTGAATTTTACTCATTCCTCAAAACTTTGAACAAAAATAAACCTAACATTTCAAGCTACCAAACGCTGCGATGGTAGGAATTGAGAAGTTGAAGCGTAAACCAGAGCCACTGCCAGTAGCTCCATCAATGAAATACACTGGTGTTATACTAGCAGACTAAGCTATTTTTTTGTCATTCTGAAACACAATAGAGTCAACATCGTGTTGACCACACAAAATCCCCAGTACTTCCATTGAATCGCTGAGAGCAGAGCTCCCAAGGACTGCAGCATTTTTCAGTAGCTGCCTCTCGCTGACAGGAACAAGTGTGTAAACTGAGAAGTGGCCCTGATACAATTCAGATACACTGTATGAGAACAGGCATTTAATTTAATCTGCAGACAATTACTGGTAAAGCTGCTTTGTGTGTTGGGTTTAATTCCTGGGCTGTGAAGTCATGAAATGGTGCTCAGCAGAGCAGAAAGGTGAACAGCATCCTGGTAAGTGAAAGCAAAGTGGCCATTTTACGTATGGCTCTATAAGCTGGCTAAAGCAGGGGGTCTGTGTCTCAAACAAAGAACACTGCTTCACAGCCACATTCCCACCCAACTAACCAAAATCACAAGCTAGAAAGTAACTTGACACAAACAATGGTTAAGCCTCTGACTTGTGGCTTGAAGCAAATGTTTTGTCAGGCTCTATCTGTGGATATAATTAGTTGTTTGCCAGGGAATTTCTTGGCACAGCTGATAGCTAACACTTTGAAAACCAGCATGTATCTCTATCCGTTGGGAAAGGGGTTCCAAAACAGTTTATTGTCAGAAGCCATTCAATTAAGAATATAATTGACTGAAAAGAAAGCGTTGCTTGAAGGTATCGGGAATCCACTGGATACCTGCTGTTGCTGGGATGCTCACAAGGCAGTTACTTCTGAAAAGAAAAAGATTATATTGTTAATATAATATCATTAATATAGCATAGCATAATGTTAATATAATATAATTAATATCACATAACATATTGTTAATATAATCAATATAGCATAGCATATTGT
>JANHGN010022286.1:0-21193 GCA_024605025.1 Megaceryle maxima | reverse complement strand
CTGCTGGCCACACCATTTCTGATACAGGCCAGGATGCTGTTGGCCTTCCTGGCCACCTGGGCACACTGCTGGCTCATATTCATCCAGCTGTCAACCAACCCCCCCAGGTCCTTTTCTGCCAGGCAGCTTTCCAGCCACTCCTCCCCAAGCCTGTGTCGTTGCCTGGGGTTGTTGTGACCTAAGTGCAGCACCCATCATTTGGTCTTATTAAACTTCATACAATTGACCTTAGCCCATTGATTTGAGTTCATTTCCAAAGCAGAGCCCATCCTGTGCAGTAAAGCCACTTGCAGGTGGGTGAAAAAGACCATCTACAGAAAAATGCCTTAGACCAGCAATGCTGGGCAGCTCTGGAACACAGGCAAAGCCTTGAAGACACTCACATAAATTAAGTCATCCCACCTACGCCTGCATCACTCCCTGCCTGGTTTTGCGTAGCATGGAAACATTTATTCTAAGTGACACATGGTATTTCTACAGCCACATTGAGCTGAAGTGACAGTTGTCTGGGGCTGTAATGACAAGCTCATGGAGTTCCTCTACACCAGCAGTCTCTGTTGCTGCCTGTGGTACTCCCTGACTTTAGAGACTGTAGGTCAGAGCAAAGACAGATTCCCCCCCTCCCCTGCCCCCTTCCCTCCCTCACTCTCTGCTTGGGAAGATGGACTTATTTCCCATCCCCAGGGTACCTAACTGCAGAGGGGGTTCCTGTGAGCACTGGTGGCCATCCAGAGGGAGGTGAGACCTGGATATTATGGCATGCAGAAGGCAGAGGGTGGGCAGGACTGTAAATGGAGCAGATGCTGGATGTGCCTTGCTCCATATGGCCCCAAGCCTCCTTTTATTGAGGTCAGTAGCAAAAACTGAGCTAATGGCAGCAGTTTGGAATTGGGTCCTAATGTAACTCCCTGCTTCTCTCTCCATCTTCCTCTCCCCTTCTCTTTCTGCTATTCTAGCCCCATGTTCCAAAGAATCACCCATCCCTCAGCAGACCTGTCCTGCCACAACAACAGCCTCGCAAGTGGCATAGTAGCCCCCACCATGCTCCATCCTCACCGGTCGTGTCTCCTTTGCCTTCTCCCAACAGTGTGGCCGTGGCAGCTGTTGGCAGTTCGGCGTAACTTGGCATGATCTGCCTTAGCTTCCTCCAGCACTTACAGGCGTAATGGCACAAATGGGAAAGTTGAAAAGAGCAGTCATCTTAGAAGGCTGATCTTGCTTGAGGCAAAACATGATCCTCAGACAGCTCACATCTGTTCAAGGTTTTTCTTGCTCCAAGGACAAGGTCTGGGTGTCTGCAGGGAGCAGCGAGAATGCTCCAGCCCCATTCCCCCTGCCTTTGGGTTCTCTCCTCTTAGGTAAAGTTCTGGGTAGTTTTGGTGGTGACAAGGACTGTGGCTCCCAGTTCAGTGGCAGGCAGCGGGAAGCTGTGGTTGTACTCCTCATGACAGGGATAGATGTCGGAGAGCAGGACGATGTCGCCATTGACATCACCCTGGCAGCACAGCCTCTGCTTTGTCCCAGATTTCCCAGGTGGCCCTGGCGTCTTCAGGCCTCCATTGACATGCGGGCATGGGGCCAGGGCCAAAGCAATGTCTCTCTCTGGCACAGCAGGGTCCTGGCAGCCGAGGCTGTGCAGGGGGCTGTCGGTGTCCATGTTTGCTGGGAGGGGGCAAGGAAAGGGAGTTACAGGGCTTACAGTGTGGTGCCAGATGTGTCCCAGGGAGAGGGTCCTGTCCCTTGGGACACATGGCAGGGATAGCTGGAGCTGGAGGAGCCTGCAAAGTCCCCATCGGACCTCTCCTGCTGCAGAGCTCCTCCTGCTTACACCTGATGGGTTCGCCACCACCACCCCAAAAAAAAGGAAAACCAAAAAATAGGGAAAGGCAGAAACTTGCACTTGCCCTTTGAGCCCACTTGCTAAACCCTGCTGGCAGCAGAGCAGCCCGGCCCTTGGCGGCTCGCCCTCCCCGACCGCCTCCTGCTTAAAAATAGACTTGTTTACATGCTTCGAATGCAGGCGTGCGCTGCCGGCCCCAAGCCTCCTGCAACTTTCCATGCATCCAGTGCCGCAGCTGTGGGCTTCCTGTGGTGCAGGCTGGGGGGCGGGGGAGAACAGGCACTGGGCTTTGAGGCAGGGGAGTAGCAGAGAGGTGCCTCCAGTGCTTTCCATCATGGCCAGAGCTCTCTTGACACTGGATTTCTCCCTTCCCTTTTGTTCTTTGTATTTTTCCCAGGTGTGTGAGTCAGGGGCTGTCATAGCTGCCCTCGGTTTAGCGGAAAAACCCCAGGTAAAGTGCCCCCTGGTCTGAGTCACCTGTCCAGCACCATCAGTGGTGTGCAGGCAAGCTGGGGTGTGAGGACTGGCTGCCCCTGGCCCCATCACCCTCCAAAGGTGACTACCTGGGTGGTGGTGGGTGTCAGAATCCCCCAAAGGCAGCCCTCAAATGGGGGTTCTGTGTAGCCATACCCCCTCCCCAGGGATGGGGAGGTGTGAAGCCAAGCAAGATTGTTTCTGAGAGTGGCCAGGGTTAAGCCAAAGCCGGCGTAGGGGTCCCCCAGGAGGTGGAAATGGCCACCTGGCTCCCAGCTTATGCCCTAACAAGATGAGCTATCATGGGGCACTTTGGCCTCACCCCCCTGGAAATACCTGCCAGGAAAGGCTCAGGCCCATCCCTTGCCACCCAGACCTATTTTTGATGCCCTGTTTTGGGTACAACCCTGTGCACTGCTTCAGTGTCTTGATGAGGCTGGCCCTGACAGTGTCAAGGTCTTTGGGGCATATGTTGAAGGGCACTGGGTGTCCCAAATGGGAATGACAAGCTGGGCAGTCAACACAGGAACCTCATTTGCAGCACCATGGGGAGGGGCTCACTCCAGAGCTGTCCCCAGATGTCCACTGCTGCCCCCAAAGCCCCTGCTCTAGCCATGGCCCTCCAGCTACTAGGGGGGGTGGAACACAAGCTCCTCACCAGTGCTCTGTCCATGTCTCTTCTGGAAAGGGGATGGTGTTAGCAGGTGTTTTAAGCAAGCAAAGTCACAGAGAGACCCAGCAAAGGGAGGGATGGTTCAGCAGGGTGACGCTGGCAGTCAGATGCAGGTGTGGGTTCTCAGGGGATGAGCATAGGACACCATCATTCAGGGGGCTCAGCCACCCCAAAATGTCCTGGGGTACCCAGGGAGCCCCTGTCAAGGTGAAGGACCCAGCCCCGACAGGGATGTAGCTCAGGGGAGAAAGCAGCAAGTGGTCCCAGGGGTCCTCAGAGTGTTGTGACAGAGAGAGCAAGAGGTCCCCTACCTTTGGCCTCCTCATCTGCCACCTTCCTCTTCCTCCTCCGTTTCCCTGCCTTGCAGGCCAGGAAGCCCCAGAGGGCAGCCAGAGCCAGGATGATCCCCACCACCACTGGGACCCCGAAGATAAGGATGGTGTTGGGAAGGTCTTCTGAGGGAAGGGTGGGCACCGGGGTGGAGATGGGTGCTGCGTTGGCAGGTTCTGCTGTGGGATGAGATGCCGGCAATGTCAGGAGAGGGAGAGCTGGGTGAGGGAAGGAGGGCAGCAGCGTTACTCACCTGTCCATCCAGCCTCGGGGCTGCGGTGACAGGGAAGGAGAGTGGCTCTTCACCGCTACCCACCCACCACCCACAACAAACCATCACCTTCCTGATGGGACCATCATCCCACCCATTGCCATTCCTGGCTGGTGGGAGGTGAGGGTGTCCTGCTTTTCCCACAGTCACCCATGGGGTGGGCTGTGACCCTTGCACTGGACTGGATCACTCCTCCTCTCCCTGGACCACATTCCTCTCACTGAAACTGGCTGCCCTTTTTATCTCTCCTCCTTCCCCTCCTTCCCATGAAGGCTTCATGCTCCATTGCTACCTCCATCACCACCCACAGGAGAAGGTTCCCTCCACCTCCCACCTTTGGGATGTTCCCAGTCCCCTTGGCCCACAGCCACCCAGCCCCAGGAAGTTTGGTCCCTACTACCTTCATCCACTTACTTGTGTTGTTCTTGAACAAGTCAGTGCACTTGACACAGGACCTGGTCAGAAGGTCAAAGCACTGGGAGGAGAGGCAGGAAGAGGGAGCAGCAGCTTTTCCTGACGAGGACATGGTGGAGTGGGACTGAGACTCTGGGTCCTGCATGGCGCAGGGGCTGCCCGAGTATGAAATCGCAGCACCCTGGGGCCCGTGGCAGAGGGAGAGTCAGTTCAAGCTGCAGTCGTCTCCCTTGGGGCTCTATGTCTCAGCGCTTGCCCTGGGGCGGATCTTCTCCAGGGAGGAGGAGAATGAACGCCCAAGCCCTACCCCTGCCTGCCTGTGCAACACGCCCTACCCTTCTACTCCAAAATATGAGTCCAAAGTCCCCACAGCCCCTGGCATGCCCCCATCATGCCACATCCCCTTCCCAGCAGCAGAGCACCCCAGCCTGATCAGAAAGTGTCACCTTCTCGGCCCTCACCCTTCCCCAGTCCATTTGTTTGTGATAACACCCCCAGCTCAGGCATGTCCTCCAGATGACACCCTCCATCATCAGACAGCAAAAAGCCCCCACAGTATCCTCCAGTGCCTACATGAGGCTTTCCAGTGCCCAGATCTCTACAAGACCCCATTTCAGGGCCACAGATCTGTCTTGGATGGAAAATGCAGAAAAGTAGAAAAGAGTGCAGGGGCACCGAGGTTTCCCCTTTTATAAGCTCTCCATCACCTTGCTCTCTTCATCCCCTCCATCCTAGACCTAGACACGTGGAAATAACCCTCCCAGCCCCTTGACACCATGTCTCATTCTCCAGGGTTTAGATCTGGCTTAGCTCAGTAGCTGCCCAGGGTATGGGCAAAGCAGGTCACACCAAGCAAGTCCCGGTCCCCAAACGCTTGGAAGGCACTAAATAAACCCTTAATGATCCTGGGTGTTCCTGATAATGATCGGGAGAAACATTCTGTTGACAGCACCCATATGTCAAAGCCCAGTGCTTGAGATCTAAAGTAGATGAGCATTGGATTTCAGTGCTGCAGATTGCTCTTCTCTGTCCTTACAAAACAAAAGTCACATCCCCTTTTCCTTCACCCCGCAGGAAAGAAAGGGACCAGTCACAATTGCTGGCTTGCTCTTAGCTGAAGGAAGCAGCACAGGAGACCTGCCCTTGCCAGGATAGCCCTAATGGGGCTCTACTGGTGGTATTCTATCCTTGCAGGAACTATGGCCTCTGAGCTTGGTCTCTGCCACTTGCTGTCCTGGACCAAGGCTGGAAAGGGATAAGGGAAGAAGCAAAAGGACATTCTGGTTCGAGGTAACAGTGTACCAGGTGTCCCCACCAGGCAACCAAGATCCTCTGAGACAGGCCAGAGGACTTGGGTTTTCTCCAGTGGCTTTTGGGCAAGATGAGCCCATAGGCTCTGCACCTCACCCCCTGAAGTCCTGGGTGGGACACAGTCACCAGCTCCCCACGCAAGGTCGCGGCTCAAGCACAGCTCTCCAGTACCCTGTGCTCCACAGGGCAGGAGCTGGCCTACAGTGAGGCCCTCCCAGCACACCAGCTGCATCTCCCTCCCTGCTGGCAGCACCACCAAAGGGTGGCTTGTACCAGGGCACTGCCAAAGCAGCCCCAGCAACATCTCAGCCCTCCCTGCTGGGCACCGCAGGGCTCTGGGAGAGTGAAAGTCCCAACCAAAACCGGTCACTGCCTGCCGGTTCCACGCCTGCTGTGATTTCACTTCCCTTTCCAGCCAGGGTGCCCAGCCGCTCACTCCCTCGCCTCTCGCACACATGCACACGTGCCCAGCTGCCAGGGAGCGCGCTGCTTGGCTGCACTGTGCCAACAGCAATGGCCATGCCAAGCCTGGAGGGCTGCAAGCTTCTCCAAGGGGCTGCAAGAGCCCAGCCACTGTTCTGTGCCTGTGACTCCGTTATTCCCCCTCTATATCAGTCAAAGCAAAACTCCCTGAGCATGCAGGGGCATGCCAAGCACTTCCCTTTCAGCACAGCCCCGAGCTATGAGGCCATGAGAGGCACAGCCTCAACGCTTGCACTGAATAGGCTGAACTTGCCCCTGTGCAGGTACCTGCTGAGGGAGGACTTCTCTCCATATCCCATCTCACCTGGCTCCCTGCCTCTTGTACACCTCAGGTGAGAAGTGGGGCTGTGGTGCAGGCACAGGAGCAGGAGGAGTGTGCATCCAGTGGTAGCGTGCACTGGAAGCATCTCTGGGGGGAGTCAGAAAGTCACAGCAGGGAGGAGTGAGGGGTCAGGAGAAAAGGTCAGGCTCACTCCAGGCCACATCTGAGCTCCACAGCAGAGCCCTGGGGAGAAGAGCGCACCCAGAGAATACTCTGCTGTGCCTGGCAGGCAGCTCACAGAAGTGCCAGGGTAGGGACTAGGGAGCAGAAAACATCTTGTCTCATGGGCTTGTGGGGCTGAAGCCATGCACAGAAGCAGAAGACCCCACCAAACAGCCAGGGCTCTGTCAGCATGTCCACCCCTGAAACACCTCCTTCTCCAAAGGCTTTGCTGTTCCTCTTGCCCTGGAGTGTTTTCATCTGCTGGTCCCCATTTTCCAAAGAAGGATGCTCCTCCATCATCCCCCTCTTGACCTCCTTCCTGAAATCCCACCACTGTGCTGTCCATGTGTCAGTTGTCTCTCAGTGACCCCCAGCCCCTATTGCCACAGGTCCTGCTGCCACCCTGCCCCTCACCCTCCTCCCTCCCCTTCCTGCTTGGCTTAATGCAGGGTTGGGGAAATGTGTCCTGGCATCTGCTGTACCACACTTACAGATTTACTCTGCGACCCTTCCAGTCAAATACACGCACCAGTGAAATCCCAAACTGAGGTACCCACATGTTGCTTTTTATACAGCGGATGAGATTTACCATAGAGCACAAGAGCTGATGACTCCTATTTCAGTACCTGGAGCGAAAACCTGGAGCTATGCATGCATGGTGGGGACCCTGGGGATGGCAGCTGTGATGTCCTCTTGTGAATAAAGTGCTCCCAGGTCCTGTTACATAGAAGGATGTTGCAGCCACATTGCCATGATTGGTCTTACCCTATTTCCTCCCATTTGCTAAGCCCTCTTCAACCCCCTCTACAGCTCTCCCTTCCCAGCCCTTCTGCTTCTTCCTGCGCCAAGAAAACGATGTTTGAATTCACACATGATAATGCTTACTCATGGAGAAAATCACCGCTGACTTCCCCAGTGGCACTCACACGTGTGCCTGCTCAGCAGCATGGCCCAGGCTGCCTGGCCAGCTCCAGGCATCAGTCGTCCCCATCTTTGCCTCCCTTGCCCTTCGTAATGGCTGTTGATCATTTCTGGAGCTGCAAAAGTTAAAGCTTTGCAAATAGTTCAAACTGTTGCATCTAAAAGCTGAATATGCTCAATAATAGCATAAATGCATAATTAAAGAGCAGAAAAAATTACTCACTGGATAAGGAAATGTGCTTATCTCCTCTGCAGAGAAAGGAAAGCCCCAAGAGCCTGGGACTCTGGCTAAGTAAGTGCTTTTATTAAACAAATAAACCAGTAAAGTTATCAAATGAGCTGTTTAAAAATTATGCCTTAATCCTGGAGTTGGAGAGCTCAATTCCCAGTGTGCTCCAACCCCACACTGGGAGGGCTGGCTTCAGCCAGGGTTGGCTGCTAGAATGCCTACGGTGGATGAGGCAGCAGTGTTGACCCAGGAGCGTGTAGGGACAGTGGTGTCCTGCGAGTGCTCATGCACACATGAGCGGCTGGACTTGGGTAAGCAGTTCCTCTTGTGTCAGGGGTGGGTGAAGTGACTCACGCACACACTTGCAGAACTGCCTGTAGCAGAAAATACCCACCGAAAGTTCACCTTGTGCTCGTGCACACCGGAAACCCAAAGCCTTGTTGATTAGAGAAGCTGTGAGGTGTTTATCAAGCAAATCCAGTTGCCTCAGGACAAACCTCTGACATGATGCACCCAATGCCCCTGAAATGCCTCAGCACAGCTTGACACCTGCCCTGCATCCAGATGGTACAGTTGGAAGGCTCTGGCTGGAGCTAACCCCCATATTATGTTTGGAACCTCACTCTGCACCCCTTACCAACACCCCTGCACTGACTGTCGGGAAGCATTCCCTTCTGCAACATCCCCATATGGCTCTTCAGAGCTGTTATTTCAGGGCTCTGGCACAACCTCCTCCTCACAATCCACTGAGGTGCCCCAGCACAGCCCAGCCTCCCCTTTGCTCTGCCTTCTCAAAGCCAGCCAGGCTTAGGGATAAAACCTAGTAAGATTTTAGGAATAAGGTGGGAAAATGAAGGCTTCAGGAGATTTACTCTCATCCCAAAACCCAAACTACTCTGTAGATGCTCTGTTTCTTACCAAGGGTTTTTGTGGCACTGGAAGTTTGAAGTGGGGCAGTGCCCCAGTGGCACGAGCTCTGCTGAACATCAGTTGTGGCCCTCCTCCTTGTTTACATGTCCCTGGAGCTGTACTTGTCCATGAGGCTAAGGAAAAAACAAGCAGGTGTCTTTGGCTCCCTCTGCAAGGGGACTTGGGACTCCTCTAGGGGTGATGCTGAGCACTCAAATTAGATTTCTACAGGGTGCTGCTCTTTGAAGGCCCTTCTAGGGTTACAGAGTAATGGGTCAGTCTCAAGCTCCCTCTGCCCATTCCCCCTCCCTGTTCTAGAAAGCCCAAGAGGGATGCAGCAGCATGAAGGACACAGGGGAAAACCCCATTCCACTCTGGGGAGCTGAACCTTTGACCTCCCTTGCCAAAAGCAGGTGGCAGAAGGGAGCAAGGGGTGTTTCCAGCTGGTGTGCTGGCTACTCTTGCCACTCTGCAGAGCACAGTGATACTCTCTTAGCAAGGCTTCGTACCCTGGATGCTGCCCAGGCTCTCACAAGCCCTGCCATGTCATGAGCAACACACCATTAGCTGAACCCAGCTCTTCTGCCTGGATATCTCCACAAGCAAATCCTTCTGTCTGCTCTGACTGCAGCAGGAATGCTGGTTCCATCCTCATCCTGAGGATGGGTGGGAGCTCACCCCATCCCCCATGTGTGACTGAAGATTCACCTGTGGCTGGCTTACAGGGACTGCTCGCGTGCCCTGGCAGGGCTTGGCAGCACCTCCAACACTGAAACAGAAACCAGTGGCTGAGGGTGATGTGCTGCCACACTACAAACCTCCGAGCAGGTGGGTTTTGGTGTGTATGCTGGGGCTAGAAACCCCCCTGACACGCCAGGCTGAGCACAGAAACCTCCCCGGCACTTGCCATGGGGAGCCTCACTGCTGTGCTCTCAGAGCACAAATCTCCAGTAGATGACTCCAGAGGCAAAGTCAAAGCCCACCGAAGGCAGGGGGCTGTGTCCTGCTGGGCCCCTGCACTTTGCAGCTTGCTTCAGCAGCAGGGGACAGGAAACCACTTCGGTCAGCCTGGAAGTCAAAACTAAACTAAGCAGCCCCAATTGCATTTTGCATAGCGCTTCATTATAACAAATTGCTCACAGGAAAGCTGCAGCTCCATCTCACACAGGGTTTGAACAAGAAGGCAACGTAAGAAAATACAAAGCAAGCAATGCAATGCAGAAGAAACCATGTCTTTCCTAATTGAACTGACATGTTGCAATTTATTGTGCTGCCTGCTGTACAACCACCCCTCTTCCCTATACAGAAATAACACCCCAGTGCCCTGCATGGACTGCAGCCCAGCCTCAGCACGGCCACTCCACAGCCATGCTCCTCAGCACTAGCCATGGCAGCCATCCTAAAGGAGATGCTCAAAACCAGCAGTGTGCATGAATAACTTAAAGTACAGTTCAAACAGGGAACAGAATGAACCACCACCCCACCACCCCTGCCTTAAACTCCTGTAGAACCTGCAGAGTGCAACAGCTTAAGCACAAGTAAGGGTACAGGAGCCTGTGTGGTTTCCAGTACTAATCAGTGCTCCAGAAACTGGTCCCTGAGCTGGTTTTTGTGTCTGCCTTGTAGCCTCCCACTACCCTGGACACAGGTGGTAGGTGTAAGGCCAGTCTTCCTCACCCCCACTACCAGGAGCTCCAACTTTTCCATTTGTGACCACTGGACAATGCCCTGTGAATGGGTGAAACAAGGGAGTACAGACTTGAGACTGCTTGGTCATTCAGACGCTAAACTTAAGCTGGACTCAGAATCATAGCATTGAGAGGGACTGCAGTGCTACAGGAGGAACAAGGGGCACATGTTTGGACATGAGTGAAGCCCCAGTCTGGGATGAAAAGCAAGGAAGCACATTTCCACTGAGCTGAAGTGGCCCCATGGCCAGCCAGCTGCCTCTGGCAGTGAACTTGTCACTGCCATGCTGTTGGATGGAAGGCTCCAGCTGACAACTTCCCCTCTCCTGCCTAAGCACCTCTGTGTCAACAGTGTTTCATTAGAATGTGGTGGCATTGCCACACTTACCAGTCCCTCTGCACTGTTCTTCAGCATCTTAAAACCCTTTCTGGTACCGAGCTGATTGTTTAATTTGCATGGGCTTAAATGCAGAATAATGTTATGAATTTCACAGGCCACAATAAGGATGTAATGTAAGAGAGAGCTGACAGGCCACCTTGGCCCATACCCCGCCTCCTCTCCTGGCTGGTGTGATGCCTCAGCTGTCCTGCCAAGCCCAGAGAAGCAACAGGGGAGGAATGAATTGGTTGGGGAAGGAAGAGGAAGGAAGGATGAGGGGCTGCTGCAAATGCAGAGCTGGGGAGGTGAAGGACCACCAGCATCCCTGTGCCATGCTCACACACATCCCCCTGTCCTCTGAGGCATCGATTCCCTTTCAAAGGGACAGCACTCCCCACAGCTTGCAAGGGCTCCCTCTGTAACAGCCCCACTGACTTCTGAACCTTCAGGGCCTCAAAGGCTCTGTCTGGAAGAAGGATGAATTGCACCAGCACAGGCTGCCACAGGATGGGAGATGGTGTGGAGGGTGAACAGTACTGCCAAGGCAGATAGACATAATCTCCCCTCTAAGATCCCTTTCCTGTCTAAGCGAGAAAGTCCTGCCCTCTGCCACAGTTCACTGGCAAGGCTGCCTGCCCCACCTTCCCTCCAGGAAAGGCCTCCTGGCCAGCACAGATCCCTGGCTCACACATGCCTTGCTCTTCCATGCTGCACCCACAGCACTGTGGAGGGCTGCACCACCAGAGGATGCAGGCAGGCTTCTGAGGCACCGTGAAGCAACACAGCATCTCCCATCACACAACCTAAAAATGCACATTAGAGGCTGAGGACAGATACAGCTTTATACTCCCTAATAATCTTGTCTCTAAGCTAGATAACTAGGACTGTAAAACCCTGGTGATAATCACAGCTACCATGCCTGCAAGCTCGCCTCCAGACCATTCATTTGGTTTGATGATGCTTTAAAGAGACATCTAATGAGGATAAGCTAATTCAAATCCCCTCTGCTTTTGGGCAGTAGAGCAATTTGGTCCCCTTCAAACTCCTTCCTTCATGTCTGTCTTTATTTCCCCTTCTCATCTGAATCACTCTGGTGTTTCCTTTGCTTTTTGCATTACTATTTTGCTTCTTTGATATGACCACTGTAATAAAGATTCACTCCCTTTAGTACCTAATTAGCATGAAATCAGACTCACTTTTTACTCATAGCGTCATAACAGGATGCTGGCCTGTGCTTCAGCTCTCACTTCGTGTGCAGGGAACGTTACAGCCCGCTTAAAAAATTCCCTCATTACCCGATTCAATCAGAACCACTTATGGGAGATAGGCACACATTTCAGGCTTGGCAAAAGAGTCAAGCTTTGGGAAGCAGGGAAGGTCTCAATCACACTCAGCTTTCGGCACAGAGCAGATGGTGAACATACCAACTATATAATTTATAGGACACCATCACTACGTATTAGTCCCATGCAGTGGCTGAGTTCAGGCAAACTGCAGCTCATGCACACGCAGAGGGGACGCGCGCAGGTGATGCTCCACGTGCAACCTGGGCAAGAGGGAAGAGACAGGTTTTGGAAAACACACACTTCACATTTCATCTACTTCATAACACAGAGCAGAAGATCTGGTGCAGCAGCCCTTGCCCTGAAGGGGTTTTCTCTTCCCTACAGGCTGGGCAAACACTTTGCAGCCCGCAAACTTGTGCTCAAACTAGGTCAGTATTATGCAACATCTGTGCACAAGCAACTTGCCTTCCCTGCCCCAGGAGCAGCTCATGCAATGGCACAGTGGATGCCAGGGCAGCCCAAGGCCAGGTCTTGGGTTTTGTTTGCACTTCTTGAGGGCCGCTGCACTGGCACAGCCAGCTCGCTGGGTGTGCAGCTCACCAGAAAGCATGAGGCCCAAGGGGAACATCCACCATCACCACAGCTTTATTTCCACTGTGCCTAAGCCACTGCTCCTGCCTTTCACCTGGACACACACCCCCCATTCAGCACAGCCAAGCGGGGGTGCCAGGGAGGCAGAAAAGATGTGTAGGTGAGAAAAGGAAGGAGAGCGGCTCAGAATGGGCAAGTTTAGTTATAATACAGGAGCAACACAATGGAAGAAATCAAAAGGGAACATGAGGTAATAAAAAAACCCCAAACTTTCTGCAGAGCAAGGTGACGGCAACTCCAGCTTCACCTCTAAGGTAGCAGAGCTTTCAGCCCTCCACATAGCTAAAGAGCCCTGGAGACAAATGTGCAAGACCAAGTCTTTACTGGTGCCTGATGTGCATGTACAGGGTGACATTGCACTAGCTCAAGGCTTCCCTGGCTCCATTGCCTTTGATCTTCTGCTGCTCGGTGTAACAGCACAAGGCACTAAGTCATCCCTCAGTCCCATGGCAGAATGAGGATTAGTTAGTTGATGCTGGCATATTGCTTTGAAGAGAGGTGCTCCACTGCAGCACAAGCCACAGGTTAGTACGTACTGAGTCAAATGCAGCCCTGGCTTCACATCTGTCATCTCTGTAAGTGCAAGAAAATGAAACAGCACTGGGAGAAGGAGGGAATGAATGTTCACAATGGTGTAATGCCAATGCCACTATCAAACCTACAAGAGTGGCCAGCACAGAGGTTCAGGAGAGATTTGAGACAACCAGTGGAGACAGTAATAGTGCCTCAGGGACTGCCAACCCTTAGAAAACACCAAAGGGCTTTTGCCAACCTGAATACCCCAATGACATAACCGGGGGAGTGGGAGAAAGGAAAACCCAGCCCCAGTATGGCACCATCACCCTGTCACTGCAGGGTGGGCACACACAGCGTGACCAGAGTGCTTCCATGGGAAAATACTCCATGCTGCTAGAAAATAAGGGAAGCCTCCTTAGTGTGCTTAGCATTAGCTGGGCTTTTTAGGTCTTTCCAAGTGCTCACTGGTGTGCCCCTGCTTTGCTCATGCACATAGACTGCTCTAAAGCACAGGTGCTTCCACTGGCCCTGGCACAACGTAGCGTGGAAAGGGTGGCAGGATTCAGAGGCCAGCCAAGCCCCTGCACACCAGGGCCAGGCTTCCCAAGGGGAGGTGGCTTCTCTCTTTGTTTTTGTCCTCACCCTACCTCAGTGCTCCTTCCCGTGACGTGCAGAGCCCCCGGGGCTCTTGCACCCAGCCCACAGCTGCACCTGGGCTGGCAGTGGGGAGGCAGCCTGCACGTATGTAAAACATGGGCTCTGTCACACACCACTGACTTCCCTCGGCAAAGGAGGCAGTGGGGCAGAGGGGACAGGCACAGCCTCTTTTCTGGCTCCTCGCAGAGTGCTCTGCCACACTGTGAGCTTGAGGCAGATGAGGGACGTCAGCACTGCAGCACGTGTCAGCTCCCACAGAAGGAGCCTGTGGCAAGGAAATGTGGCCCACCATGGGCCGGAAGCCTGCGCTACTCAGCTGCCAAGGAGTCAGAGCAAGTCACATCACTCCTGAATCCCCTGTGCCCAACCTCTCTTACATGCCGGTTCTTCACAGCCAAGACAGCCCCCCCCGCACACAGCTGACCCGGGGGGATGCTGCCCTGCCTAGCGTTGCCGTGCCATATTAATATTTAACAGTGAGGAAGAGATCCAGAGACTGATTTCTCCCACTGGCCACTATGAGAATAATTGAACTGCGGGGGGAATTTTAGCATTTCAGAGGGTGGTTTTGTTCCAGTTAACAACAAAACCCCACCCTCCCGCAATGCCTTATGAGAAGGATTGCGGCCCAGTTTCAGGCACGCTCCCTGCCACAGAGTCAGGTGGATAAGCAGCACAAAACATAGCTGATCTTGGACAGGAGGTGCCTGGCAGGCAGGTCCCACTAAACCCTCCTCCCCTAGAACTTAGGTAAAAATCAAACTCTGGAATTAGGAATGAAAAAAATACTGTTTCTTCTGACTGTTTCCACCAAATGCCAGATTTGTGACCCCAAAGCAATGCCAGTTTGCCCTCATCACACCCCTCCAGTGGAGGCAGCTCCTGCTGTAGAGGTGAAGTAGGCAAGGCACAACACATATGCCCAGAGTCATGCAAGACATCGTCCACAGAGGTGAAACAAGCCTAGCATTCATGGCTCCCAGCTCTGGGCTATGCCAGCTATTGCTTTCTCTTGCATATAAATCACTTTCCCCCACCAGTGAAGGGCAGCTGGTCACTGAATGGGAAGTGGCAGTTGTTCAGCAACCCACAGCAACACTGCACATCAGGTTAGGGTGGGAAGTGGGAAACAGTGTGTAGAGGAGACTGCCAGGGGATATGGGCCAGCTGAATAGGAACAGAGCAGCTGGAATCCATCCAGAGCAAAGCCCAGTGCTCCTGCAAAATCAAGACAAGTTAAAAACCCCACAGGAGAAAGTGTCTCCCTTGCTTTTACCAGCAGAGCAGGTACTTCTGGCACAGCTCTACAGGCCAGCTCCAGGCAGCAGAGCAGGAGTGCCTTCTTGACAGCAGTCATCATGAGAGCTACCAAGCAGCTCTTACAGTATGACCACAGCTGCTGAGTACCACCACTGACCTAAGCTAGCCAGCCCCTTTGAACTACAGGTCTTGGCAAACAGAGACATCGAGTTTTAACCAGTCCCCTAAGGAAATATTAGAGGTGGCCTTGAATCTAAACCTCTATCACTGGTTTCAAGGTTTGGAGGGACAGATAAATCCCAGGGCTGGTTTTATCTCTGATCTTTGTTCCAGAACAGAGATCTTTTACTATTAGTGCCATATCAGTACAGTCTCTCTTGTTAGTATAGGCTGAGCATATCATGTCTTATTATGCTTTAAAGTTGGTCTGATTTAACTGCTGGTGGGGGAAAGCCAGGGGGGAAGAAAAAAAAAAAAAAAAAAAAAAAAAAAAGAGAGAGAGAGAGAGAGAGATAGAGTCTTCCCTTGGAAAACCTGGGCAAGCAGAGAGTGATAATCACAACAGGTAATGCCAACCCAGCCAATTTGTGCTGAAATCTTTCAGAGCACCTCTGTGAGCAGCTTGGCTGGCAGGCAGAGGTTTCAAAAATCTTGAAGTGACTGCACTGAAGGCAAAATCCTGTGGGTCAACCTGCCATAGCACAGGAGACCTTAATACAGCCTCATTCAGTGCCAACCCAAAAAAAAAAAAAAAAGCAGCACTGCATGACTAAAACTTACACCAGTACAACTAGTGCAAGGTCTTCCACACTAAACTGCTTTCACACTAATTTTTGCTGACATAACTGACAAATACAAACATGTCCACAAACTGAAACAGTCAAACCATCAACACTCATGGGTACTTTTGCCACAGAGCAGGGGGATTTCTCTTTGTAAATCTCCACAGGGATAGAGAACTGGGGCAACAGAGAGAGGAAGAGAAAAAGTAACTCCAAAATATTTGTTAGCTCAGATTTCAGACAGCTTGGCAAGTTCTTTCATGATGTTTAAACACAACAGAACCCAAGTCACTAGCTTTGATTCAGCTTCAGGCCTTCCACACCTCTGGTCCCAATCCAAGTACTATTTTCACAAGACCTTCATCAAACATCAGCCCTGACTACTCCATCCAGATGGAAGATACCCTCAGCTGCCTCATCTTCTCTGGTAGGGACAGTGTTTATGTCCTGTCTAAACTAATAGCTGATGGCTCCTTGAGGTATTTACATAGTTGAAGATGTAGCTTTATGTGTGTCCCAACTACTTTCAGTTGGGAAATATGACGGACCTGAGATACTGTGTCATATTCTTAGATACGCTCCACTTCTCCTGCCAGTTCTAGTAAAGACTTCTTCTTAGGAGAGTAAGAAAAATATTGCCTTGAGGTGAAGAGAGACACTGCTCTTAAGGAACTAGATCATATTTTGTACCAGCTGGGATTTGGCCACCTGTAGGAAGTACAAACAGCATCTTTCTTCTTTGAAAGTAGTAGAAGGAAATAAATACCACACCTGAAACATAGCAGTGGAAAAAAAAAAACAAAACAACCCACACAACAAACCAACCATGTTTGAAGGTGCAGGAATGGACAATAGCACATGTGGGTTTCTACAAAGCTTTCTGGGTGAACCAGTTTCATTTTCACCAGTTAAGAAAGCACAGCAAAATTACTCTTGAGGCCAAAGGGATTTTACCCAAGTTAGAGTCAATTGGCGAGTGACCTAAGAGGCAGAAGCATCTCCTTATCTTACAGCAGTTGTGGAGGACATGAAAGACTGGCTCATTTCATGCCTCAGCCCTTCCTTCCCTCCCCCAAACTGCACCTGCACATCAAGAGCAAATCGAAACCAGTCTATTCTAAACCACGGTCTCATTTATTTTGAAGGACCAAAGTGAGAGCAAGCTTGAGACAGGATAACCAATGGAGAAACTTGTTCCTCAGCACGACTACCCCTCTTTGGTGGCAAAGTCCTGGCTAGTGCCTTCAGGATCCCAAAGCCAGATGAAAGTAGGGCATGCTCATTAAGCTTCCAATTCTTCTTACACAGCCACAAGAGTTTGCACGTCTTTCTCCTTTGGGTTTTAGCCAGAGTCCAGCCCTCTGGGCCACCATAACACAGCTGAATGGTTTAGCTCCTTTTGTTCCAGCTGACAAACAACCTAGCCCTCCCCTGTCAGCAGCAATACAACTGGAGCTGATATTTGTGTGTCCTCTGAGCAAGGATACAGGCTTTGTGCCTTGCTGAGCTGTCTTTGCAAGGACTGCCAACACTCACAGCTGATTGAGCCTGCAGTGCTACTTTCTGCTTTTTTCTGCTTGCAGACAGATGTCAGAAACAAGCCAAGTGAAAGAGCACACACAGCTAGAGCTCTGCATCTCAGAACATTAAAGCACACTATTAGGGATTAAATAAATTAAACCAGGAGGGAGCTTAACACATTTTCTCTATGCTTCATTTCTACCTGGCATGCAATTTTGGGTAAGAAACATCCCAGCATTTCAGGAAACAGTATTCTGGAAGATGGCTCAACTCAGTATACAGGAAAAATATTATTTGGAAAGCTTTTGCCACCACCATGTGGCTGAAACCATGACTGCAGCCCATCAACCAAGTTAAAACTGCCAGCAAGGATCAGGCTTTTTGTAAGGACAACCTGAGGCAAGCACTCATAGGTTTTTAGAGCTCGTGCAATATACCTAACCAAAGAGCATACAACTAATTATTAAATATATTTTATTAACTTAGAACTCAAAACCACACTGACTTGCAGTAAGAATGAGGCATGAATTACTCATGATAAAACCAGTTAGTTAAGGGATTATACACAATATAGACCCAACGTGAGGGGAAGCATGTGTTTTCTATAGGTTGGTGTAGTCCAGTTCTGCTGCATTTCATCTCTGGTCAGCCCCAGAGGTTGGCTGGTGAGGTTATCCCAGGCTTGACAGACTACATTTGCTTGGTATCCTGGGTTTACTAGATGAAGCCTTTTTCTTTAAAGATCTAAAAGAAAGCTAAAGTGCTAGATTACCTTCTTTAATCCCTTCCTCCCCAGTTAGCTATCAGGCCTGGAATAGTGAGCCCTTCACTGGGCAGATGCTCACACAGCTGGATCATTAACTGTCAATTGCAGTCCACCTAGAAACTGCAGGACAATTTCCTTCCCCATCATTCTCTTGGTGGGGTGACAAAACCTGGCAGTAAAGTTTCACATCAGCCCAAGGTTCTCTATTTCAGCTGAAAGGAAGCATGAGCATGCTGCCTCTTCTCTGGTACTCTGGGGACACTGAAACTAAGATACTCAACATGCAGCATTTGGGATAGTGCCCTGCACTTCTGATATTGTCTCAGTAAAACTATCTCCTGGCCACAAGCAAAGTGGGCAAACCTCAAACTTGAGCACAAAATGGGATTAAGCTATAACAGATAGGAATCCTAAATTCAAATTGCCCTCTCCCCAGCTCCTATACATTATCCACAGAATAGGGATCAGGCTTTTCTTGATATATTAGCAACTAGGAACAGCTCTGGATAAGCAGTCGTGACAAGTCAGGCAAAAGAGCTTCCCAATGCGATTCCAACTGCAGCAGCTTGAATGCCTGAAGTGAAAAAAACTGATGAATGTAGCCAAATTCTCACAATGAGAAGCTAGTCATCAGCAGAGCTCCTCATCAGCGAGCTAAAGAACAAGGCAGAAACTCCTGGTACATGACCAGCACAGATCTGTAACATCCGAAGAAGTCGCTGAGCAGTGGCAACCCGTATCCCTTCCAGCTGGAAACAAAATGGAGACATTACTTAATCAACAGAGAAGAAAAGCAGTGCTAAGCTGTGATAAAAGAAAGAACTGGAGCATGCATTAAACTTGGTTCAAAGCAGCTAGCTATAGAAAATCCCAGAGAGGCTCATTTACTCCCTTAACGTTTGGGAAGGTACAGTGCTGTGAGCTGAAAACCCTGAAGGGGCTGCCAAAGGCACAGATATTACCTGCCTGCAGGGAAGCAGTTTGAGAGTGGAATGATGAGTATACAGAAAAGTGAAGTGTGCTACCACTGAATGCCAAACTCTCCCTCTAGCTTTTCAGGCCAAGCAGGTAACTGGAAAGAGTGGCACATCAGATGTTAAAACAGCCTATGAAGCAAGAAAGCCTTCCTAACAGGAAGCATTACATGGGCAAGAAAGTAACATGACAACAGCTCAGAGGTTCCCCAGGAAGAGAAGAAGTGGATCAAGGAAGAAGCGTACCAAGGCTTTGCATATCAGAAAAGTATTTGTTAATTTAGCCTTGGTTTCCTGAGGCTCTGAAGTAACACAGGAAGGAGCAGGTAATTTAGAAGACTCATTTCAAGGACAGTCAGATTCTTGTATCTCTACTGTTCTTGCAGTAAGAGTCTGGTCTCTGGCACTTAGGCAGGACAGTAGCATATGTATATTTATTGCTAATGTCATGATGTTCCTAAGGATCAGAGAGCAGTGGAATTCAGAAATCCCTTAGAACACCAAAAAAAGCCCCTTACCTCCAGCTCACAGCATAGCACAGGGCTGCAGTAGACCTCTCCTAGTTTCCAGATGGCATTCATATCTACGCTGCAGTAATTCATCCTGCCAACTACAGAAGTTTTCCCACATTACAAGTCCCATAATCAACATTCAGTGAAGAAAAAGTACCAGGAAATTCCACATCCACAAAATGATCTAGAAGTAATTTTGAGAGCACCATAGAAAGTAAGACAACAGTGAGCAATGCAAACAGAATGGTACAAAATTTGCAATGAAATTAGCACAGAAGTCTGTCATAATACTGACAGCAGGAATAGCACTGCCACATGACTGAGTACTATAGCATTAACATTTTGGCTAAGGGATCAATACACTACGGGCACATGCAGAATCTCCCACTCACTAATCAGAAGCCCTGCAGGCTCATGTGGTATCACCGGGTGGTCATGTCTCCAGGACAATACCAAGACTATTTCACCCCAGAATCAGGCTCCCAAACCCCAGATTTCAGGGACACAACACTTCTGTTCCAACACTGAGTAGTACAGTCTGGCCCCTTCAGTTCTACATAGTTGAGGTAGGGAGGATACACAGGAAAACATCACCTCTGCTCAAAGCAGGAAGAGAGAGAAAGACTAGAGGCACAAGGCAAGACAGTACACAGTAGGGATACCAGCCTTGTGTTAAAACTATACTTTATAGTTTAGCAGCTCATTCATTTAAATTAATTTTATTACCACAGCATCATGTGCTTCTTAGTGATCATTAAAATTATCATTAAGACAGTTCTGCAAAAGCAGATAGAACAAACTTCTGCAGTGCTACAGGAGGAAAAAAAAAAACAACACCAAAAAAACCTAGTAAGACAAATCATATTTGGGGATTACAGACAGAACTGATGTCTGTGGCAAAAAAACAAAAAGAGAGAGCAAGTGAGTGCGCGAGAACTGTTTTACCCAAGAAAACAACAAAAAAGCAGAGGAGTTCAAATATAATTTAAGCAAAGCTTTCAACAAAGCTGCTGGTTCACTGTTTTGTTTCAAGTTAAGTCACTGCCCTGTTTTAAGGCAAGTAACAATGAGTTGTGCTGCTCAGGAGGAAGAATAGGGCTGATGCCATACATACCCCCAGTGACAAGAAAGCACACTTTCCCCAGGAAGAAGCTGGCATCCACCTGAGTCAGGGAAGCTTCAACATTCTTCAAGCTGTCAGAAAAGCACAGACAATCCCGTTGGACAGAGGGGTAAAACCAGTGCAGCATAAGGACAATGGGAGTAACTTTCAGAAGCACAGTTAGAAAACAAATGATGCTAACATCTGCTGATTTGTGAGCTGGCAGAGTTATGCTTTATGATAAAAGGACGGCATGAGAAGCCTCTGGAATGCCCACAGCTGTTTAATAACCCATAACATAATCCTTTCTACCCAGAACTCAACAGTTAGACTTAATTTGAGCGGTGTCCATGATTTGTGGTCACTAAGTTTCCAAATTCACGAACATCCAACTAACTTCAGCAGTACTTCAGCTCTTTGAGAAAAGCTAGCCCACACATTTCTGTAGCACCATCTGTGCTCTAAGTATGCATCTGGGCCTGTCAGTTTTGGTAAATGAGAGCCCAGGATCATCAGTCACATGGTAAGCAAGTAATAAAATGCTGACATTTGTGTGCCTTAAGTCTTTACTTATGGCCTGGGGACACATATCATTTCTACAAAGATAAGCACAAGATGAGGAAAACAGGATCTATCCATACAGACCCCCCCCCCCCCCCCCCCACCCTCTCCATCCACCACCACAAACAACCCACCACCACCCCCCACAACACACCACAACAGACCCACACCAATCCGCTATTAGCAGAATTCGTGCCCC
>JANHGN010022279.1:0-16582 GCA_024605025.1 Megaceryle maxima | reverse complement strand
AGATTGGAGGGGGTTCCAGTGGCAGCTCTTCCCACCCCCCCCCCCCCGTGGCACCGGGGGGGGATGTGGGCAGGGGGGGGGGGGGGGGTGGACACACACACATTCCCACTCAGAGTTCCTGTCCCCCACCCCACAGACCTTGGCTGTGCTCGAGGAGGAAAGCCTGATCCCAAGGAGATGTGAGGAGCAGGGATTGGAAGTTCAGCCCAGTTTAATCCCACCCACAGGCTTATTCAGCACTGACGGTTATCAAAAATAGTAGTGACTTAATGGCACTAAATCCCCTCCATGGGCTGCGCAGCTGGAGCCAAAGCCACAGCATCAGACCGGGGAAGGCACGCAGGTGGCGTGGGCAGGAGGCACTCACGTGGTCTTCTCCTCCAGGTTGAGGAAGGTCTGGATGACGAGGGGCACTTCAGATTTAACAATGTACAGGTAGCTGGACATGGCTGCAGGGCAGAGCAAGGTCATGCTGCACTAGCACGCTCCAGTCCCATGCCCCACCCCCATCCCTGCTGCATGTCCCCTCAACCCTGTCCTCACCTCCGATGTTCTGCAGTGTGATGGCGATGGCTGCGGCCAGCTTCCCCGGTGTGCCAAAGGCTCGGTAGCCCAGCTGCTCGTAGGCACGGATGCCTGCAGGACAGGGAGTGGTAGAGGGGTGAAGGTCGAGTGGGACCCCACAACATGCCACCCTGGGGACCTGGCACTCACCTACGATGCCGGAAGACTTGAGCAGCAGGTGGATGGAGTAGCTGGAGAGCAGGGCCACCGCTGTCAGAAGGAAGCTGTGGGAGGACAGCACCATCACCAGCAGGTCACAGCACGGGGCTTGGAAACATCCATGAGGCAAACCTGCCATGGGCAGGCTCTGCCTGTAGGCAGCCATTCTGGAAGCCCACCCAACCCCTTGCCTCAGTACCAGCTAGGTGCTCACAGGATGGATGCACTAGAGGGTGGGGGTGCCCCAGCTTTGAGTGCCCATGTCCCCATGCCCAAGGGATCCAGGGGCCACATGGGTAAATCTGGTTTTGTATTAAGGAAGTCAAACCTTCATCCTCCTCCTACCCAGTGGGGCACAGCAACTATCAGGGGTGGACAGGCCCACAACAGGCACAGGCATTGCTCAGGCAGCAGGACACTGGTCCCTGCCTCACCCCAAGCCAGGGACCCCTTTCTCACCTGCACCCCTGGCACCCACCGATGCCCTTAGAGGAGCCCCTCACACCCAACGCCCCACGGTAATGCAGCACTCACAGGAAGAGGATGATGCCAGTGTTGGCCATGGCATAGGCCAGTCCCAGGATGCCACTGCCCATGATGGCATTGCTTAGGTTGAAGACAGACATCCCAAATGAGGTCTTCCCTTCAAACTGCACACACAAGACATGACAGGGAGTGGACACACCAGTGACTCCAGGAGCTACTCCCATCCCACCACCACCACAGTACCTGCACTGATACTCACATCAGTGAAATGTGTCTGTTTCTTCTGAGTGCCATGGGGCAGGAACTCCTCCATCTCTGCCGTGCCAGACTGGTTCTCCTCAAACCTGGCCAACAGAGCAAGGCTGAAGCAGAGCTGGGGGTCACTATGCCCTCCCTCATGCCCAGGCATCACCAGCTGGCATCACAAGGGTAGGAAGCAACCAGGAGGACCCCTCAAGCCCCTGGCATCAGTCCCAGGGCCCCTACCTGTCACCCGCCATCGAGGGGATGGCAGAGGCAGTGAGCATGGCCACGTGCTTCCCATTGGGCACCAGCTCCACCATCTCAGCCTGGAGGGACACATTCGTGGCATCCATGGTGACAGGCAGCTGGGCTTGCTGTGGGCTCTCTCAGGTTCTGCAAGAGGGGGTTAACAAGGGTCTGGCTCTGGGCAGAAGCACTGGAGAGCCTGGCCTGGGGTCCCATGGATCCCCCATCCACTGGAAATACTGAAGTCAGGCTCAGCACCAGGGCTGGTGGCAACACAGGGACAGGCACCAGGAGATGACAGGGATGCCTGGCCAGGCATCACCGCTGATGGACTTCTTCCTTCTGCCCACTCAGCACACAATACCCTGCAGAGCTCACCCCAGCTCCAACAGCCCCACAAGGGTCCCCAGGTGGGACTGTCCCCTCACCCAGCCAGCCATCCTGCAGCCCACTCCATGGGGCCACTCTGCTCCCGTGCCTGCAGCATGGCACCAGCCCAGCCCTGGAACCTCTGTCCGTGATGCCTGCCCACCTCCACTCCCCTGCCTGCAGCACCATGCCTCAGTTTCCCCTCCTGCATAAAGGCACCTACAGGCAAGTGGGGGTGTTTGGGAGGGCAGCTGGGAATGGGGCAGGGAGCTCAGGAACCCCCCATCCACTAATGTTACATAAAACCTGTGGCACTGCCTGGCATGAAGGGCTCACCCTCATCCTGCCACCCAGGGCTGGCACTGCCAGGGTGCCAAAGCAGGGGGCTTCAGGGCATGTCAGGACTGGACAAACGGAGCAGGAAAGAGTGCAGGGCCGGGAGACAGCTCCTTGGCAGGGGAAGGCGGCTGGGCTGACGAGTGCGGGACGCCTTGGCACGCCACACAAAGCTGCCTCTGTGTGAGCCCCAGCCCTCCCCACCCTGCTGGGAAACGGCACAGGGTGGCTTTCTGGGGCAGGCTGGCAGCTGGGGTAGGGTCCCCCGCCACCCCCTGCAGGTCTGGGAGTCTGAGGTCCTCTCCAGCCAGCCAAGGGGTCTGCATATTGGGGCAACATCCAGCCAGTGGATGATGCCACCCAGCCTGAGGCAAGGTCTGGCCAGGATGTGGTATAATCCCCAACCCCAGGAGGATGCTGCTTCCCCGTGACCTCAATGCCCGGTGTCTCTGTGGGATGATCTGTGCATCTTTATGCTTCCAGGGAATCAGTGGCCCTGGCAAGTCTTCCCATAGCACTGCCAGGGTGAAGGGATGCTGTGGACAAGGTACTGACACCCACACCTGCACACATGGCCAGATGTGGGTGTCAGTACCTCTGGGCTCCTGAGCTGCTGCCCTGTCTGCCCAGGCCACCCAGGAGACCTGAGAGGGTCATCCCAGGCCACACATCATCTACCAGCAGTGCTGAAGGTGGCAAGCCCCTGAGACAGGCCAATGGCAGGGAGCACATGCCTGGTTCACTCTGCCTGTGGCACCCAGCCTGGTGAGGAAACTGAGGCAGGGTGCAGGGCAGTAAGGATGAGAGCAGGGAGGCTCAGCCATGCTGGTGAAGAGAAGGAAGCGCAGGGCAGGCACTAGACGACGATTTATCCCCTCTGCTAGGCCTCCACTTGGGCTGGATCCAGGCACGAACAAGGCTGCCAGCACGTCCAAACACCGCCGTTAACTCTACGCCTTCCCACTGCTGCTGATGGGCATCACCAAGCCTACCACCTGTGGTGGTGGGCTTGAGTAGGGTTCTCAGATTCCTGGTGCTCCATCACATCCCCAGCCCCTCACAGCACCCACAGCCCTGCCCGCAGACAGGGCTCCACTGCATCCTACTGGTGTGGGCAGAGCTGTCCCGCTCCCCCTGCCTGCTCCCTAACAGGCGCCAGGGAGGCTAGCCACTCTCCTCTGCAGCCCCTTTCTTCTCACAGGTTATAATTACACCTCACTGGGCAGCTCAGGAAATACCAGCTTCTTCCCCCGAGCACCTCTCAGAATAGCAAGCGGCACAACCAGGCTCATTTTGCATGCACCGGGCTTCATGTTGCCACCCAGACGCTTCCTCCCACCAACTGATGTTGGCACAGCCATGGCAGACCTCTGGCACATCCCTGGTACAGCACCAGCACTGTTCATCGACAGTTCTCCAGCTAGCCCTGGCCTTTGCCCCTCGGCCAGGGTCTCCTGGTGGTGGTGGCTGGGGAAGGTGGGGAGATGAAAGGGGAGGGAACAGGAGACGCTTCGATCGGGTAGAGCGTGCCTGGCCTGCTGCTGTTTGTCTTGCGATAAGGCTGGGCAGAACAGCAAATACATGGAGCTGCGGGCGGCCCCAGGGGTTGCAGTGGGTCCCCCAGGGCTGGGGGCAGGGGATTCACCCCTGTCCTTGGGTGCCCACCTCACTCTGCTCTGGGCAAAGAACATTTCCCTGAGGTTCTCTTCCCATGGTGTGCTGGCCCTGAGAGCCTCAGCCCACCCTGGGTCTTCTGTGCTGCCACACAGGCAGGATGCTGCTGCCCTCATTGTCACGTTGGGCAGTCCATGTGCCAGCCCAACATCTTGCCTCTCCTGACAACCAGCCCCAGCACCTGCTCACCCACTCTGATGGTGTGGGTGCGGCCACTTGCATGGCCACAGAACCCCCCCTACTGTGGCACCCAGTGCCACATCCCTGAGGGTGCTGAGATAGCTGCACCAATTTCCCAGTGTGTGCCTCTCCACTGTCTGTCAGCTCCGGGTGACAAGGACAGTGACAGCCGCACTGCACTGAGACCTCCCACTTCTCCCTACCCAGACCCAGCTCTCTGGGGTGCTGCTCCTGCTGTCCTACTTCTTGGTGACACCAGGGATATTGTCCACCCTACGGCATGGCCAGGCAGCCTGAGCGGGGCCGCGGGGCCGTCCTGCAGCCCCCCCGCGGGGAAGGCCGAGCTATATGCGTGGGGCGGCACACGTACCCTCCCCGCTGGCCACGTCTGCGCACGAGAGAAGGCTACGTTCAGGCTCGCACGCCATACCCCAGCCAGCATGGATGCCTGGCCCCCTCTCACTGTGATGGGGACACATGTATGGGGCAGCAGGGCTCCCAGATCCCTTCCCTGCCCAGACAGGCAGCAGGTGGCCCTGAAATTGCCCCGGCCCCCTGCCAGTCCTCCCCGGGACCAAGGGCACCACAGCAGGGAATCTGGTCCTGGAAAGGGCTGCATTCCTCTGCCCACCACCTTGCTTCCACCAAGGCTTTAGTTAAAAGGTGAAAAATCACAACTGGGAGCAAGACAGAGCTAGGAGCAGGGTGGCCAGGGAGCTCTGTCAGCAATGCCATCAGAACGTCAGACAGGGGAGTCCACCACACCCAGTAGCATGGTGAGGAGGACACACATCACCCCAGAAGGGCCTGGCCGTTGCACTACACCAGTTCCCCCAGTCAAGCCTAGGCACAACAGTCCCTGCTGGCGCACACTTCGTTGGTGGGATTACTGCACACACGGGGACCAGCAGCTGCTGCCTGCCAGCCCTGCCTGCGCCACGCAGCACCAGCCCGGGGTGCAATGATCAGCCATGTCCCTGCAGCCCACCGCATGCATCCACAAGCACCCCCTGCTCTTATCTACAGGGGACAAAGGTGCCACGCCTCCCTGGCAGAAGGTGGGTGCTCCCCAAGGCTGAGGACCCCAACAAAGCAGAGACCTCTTCCCCATCTCTTCTGCAAATGAAAACCAGATAATCCACCCCATCTGGGGCTGTGGGACTATTCTGGGTAGTAATCCGGATTTAGCACCAAGCCTGCCACAGCTGCCAGCCTGCGTGCTCACAGACAGGTATCCTGCTGCCACTGGTGCGTGTGCCAGAGGGCTGGCAGCAAGGCTCCTGTACCCGCCTGCCCAGGTGGCTGTTCAGGTTTCAGCTGAGCCAGGCACACAGAAGTCTCATGTTCCCTGAGACTGTGCTGGTGGCAAAGCCTTCCTGGGGAGACAACAGTCTGGGCAAGCAGGCAGGGATGCCAGCCATGCCCACCCACTGCCATCCGCCCCCAGCCCTGGGGTTATCCTGGCACCACTGCTGGGCATTGGGTGACCCCCAGCCTGGGATCCCTGGTCAGCCCCCAGAACCACCATGGGCACAGCCCTGTGCAGGTGCACAAACAGAAATGGGGCAACAGCCCAAACCTTGGGGGTACCTGGGCATCACCTTCCCAGGGAGGCCAGCCCCAGCAGGGCAAGCACAGGCAGTGGGGGCCCACACACACCTCCCCTCTCCCCTCCACAGAGAACCTTCCCCCATGGGTGGGCAGTCCTGGGAGCCTGGGTGCTGGGAGCAGAGCCAGCCCTTCCCCCTGAGCACATGCAGACATGGCTTTCCCCCTGACCTGCCAACCTATAATTAGCACCCCAAACCTGTTTTTAAACCTATGGAATTTCTCACCCCCCCACCTCCCAGCCAAGCCAAGGCAGTGCCATCATCCCACCTCCTCCAGGGGCAGCAGGGACCTAGGAGGGCAAATCCAGCTGCCCAGGGGCATGGACAGGCACCTCACCTGCTCCCACAGGCAGAACATGCTGGTGGCTGGGCTGGCTTGTGGCTACCAGCCCCAGCACCAGCCTGCTGCAATGGACATGCCAGGGTCTGAGATACAGCTTTGAAGGGAAAGACACCACAGGGAAGGGGGTGACAAAGCCAAACAGCATGGGGGGAGCCTTTGGGAAGGTTTTCCAGCACCAGAGCCATGGCACAGCTTGGCCACAGCAAATCACTACTGGCCATGTGCTGTAGGATGAGACCACAACAGGGAGTGAGGGACCATGGGACAGGTACCAGCCATATCCTCCCACATCCAAGCACTTACCAAGGCAAGCTGGGAAGAGTGGCGAGAAAACTAGAGGCATGGGTTTGGAGGCCAGGCAGCAGCAGGGGAACCATGCCCAGCACCAGAACAGCTCAGGCAGCCACTGACACAGACCAGCTTGGAAGGAAGGTTCTGAGCCCCTGCAGGAGAAGGTCGAGCAGCAGAGGCAGCTGGCAGTGTGGGCTCAGGAACAGGGATGGGCACAGGGTGGGCACAGCACAAGGCTGGTGGAACCTAGTGTGGCTCTAGGGGAGGCCAGGTGAGATGGTAGCTTGAGCCCAAAGGGTCTCAGGTGTCTCTGAGCTCAATGTCAGTGTTTGCTTCAAACTTAATGCCAATGCACTGCTAATCAGGAGCTCAGGGCCACCTGGGGAAGACAGTGACATGGATGGTGACACTGCAAGGACTGGTAGGCAGGTAACACCTAAAAAAGCTACATTAGGTCACCTCTGGAGACACATTTCATTTTGGAAGCAAGATGCTTTCCAGGAGTTCCAATGCCCTAAAACACACCTGCCCTTGGCAGAACAACATCGAGGGGTTGATGGCAAAATCCAAGCTGTCATTTGCTGCAGGCGGCACTGGGAACACCAAGAGGGACCAACCTCACCCATGGCCTCATGTGCCCCTCAGCCACCCTAGCACCACCACCACCGCACCCTGTCCTGACCAAAGGTTGTGACCTGACCAAGTCCCATGGGACCACCACTGTCCCTGGCCCTGCCACTGTCACCATCAGGCCACCCTGCCAGCCTTGTGTCTGCTCCTCAACCTGGGGACAGCAGGACCATGCTGGCCAGCCCCCCACCATCAGCATGGGGGACCTGGCCAGCCCCAGACCTGCGTCAGGGGCTGAGGAGGCATGCAGCAGCCAAGACCCACGTGGTGAGGAGGGCTGGGGGTACAGGGGGCCCATCCTGTCCCCAACATGCCTCTGTTTTCACAAAAGCTGTGTTTCCAAAGGAGCCCGTGGGATCCCGCTTCTTCCCCCTGTCCCCATGCGCCAAGGAAAATAGGCTCTGCCGGTGCTTGTTTGTTTGCCGTGGCTGCAGCCCTGGCCTGTGATTACAGCTGCATCACGGCCGGGTGCTGCAGAGCCCTTTGCATCTCAGCCAGGTTCCCCGTGGTGCCAGCACCCCACCATGCAACCCATGGGTGGTCTGGGGTGCCCCCCAGCATCCCTGGCCATTGTAGCCAGGACACACTGGCACTTGGTCCCCTTGGGACAAGGCAGCATTGCAGAACACCAAGGGCTTTCTCTGGGATGCTTCCTCAAAGCTGGGGGGCAAACGCATGCCAGTGGCTGGCAGCAGGGAGCGGGCAGGTCTAACAGCTCAGCTTGGGCCTGATCCAAATGCCAGTGGAAAATTCCCCGTCTCCTCCGCAGCAGCTCAGCGCAGACATGCTTTCCCCAGCCAGATGGGGCTCAGCCCCACACCGGGGCTCTTCTTTCCCTCCATCCCGCCTGCTGGGGACTTGCTGGGTGCCCTGGCTCACCCATTCCACCACAGAGCCAACCCCTGGCATAGGAAGCCCGAGGGCAGTGGCTGCCTGTCATGCCTCAGTTTCCCTTTGGGGAAGGTTTCCCTCCAGCAGGAGGATTGCAAGCTACTCTAGGCAGAGCAGGCTGCTGTGCTGGCTGGCATGGGACACGCGTGGCCAGCAGGAACGTAATGTCCCGACGGCCTTTCCATAGCACCGTCCCAGCCAGCCAGGCTCTATAAATACCCTGGCCTGGGGAAGCTCCGCACGCAGCGCACAGCCCAGCCAAGCCCCGGCAGCACCCAGCATTGCTCTCCCTGGCTGCGCCCCACACCACACACCACTCCTTGCCCCAGCACCCTGATACCCGATCCCAGCCACAACCGCTTCCAGCCTTGAGAAACATATGTAGTTCCCACAAGCGATTAAAAATTAAAGTGGAAAAATAAGAAAGAAAAAGGGGTTTGGGGGTCAGCATTGTTATTATTATCAGCAAAGTGGACAGCAATGCTGAACGAGAAGCTTTGTGTAGGTGTTAGGGTGCCAAGGCAGAAAGGCAGGGAGGGCTCTGCCTTCCTCTGCCCTCGAAGGATTTACCCACCTGTGGGAGGGTCTCGGCAGCTGGAGAGAGAAGTGACAAGAGAAAAGCAAAGCAAACAGCCCCGGGGTGCTGCCACCTGCCAGAGCTGCCGGAGCCCTGGAGCCTTCCTCCCGGTGCTGCCAGTGCGGCAGGACTTGTCCAGCTCCAGGAGGAGGAGGAGAAGGGGAGCAGGGGATTGCGGGGTTGCCAGGCTGAGAGAGGAGAGTGGGGCCGGGCAGGGGTACTAAGGGAAACGGATCAGAAGTCGGGGGGATGGTTAGGATGGGGGTGCGAGGAGGGGCCTAAGGGAAGGCAAGGGGTCCAAGCCCCCGCAGCTTCCAACCACGGAGTTTGCCGAAGAAGAAGGCCAAAAGCACGAGGATACGTGCCACTAGGAGGAACTGGGGCGGGGGAAGAAACTTACCTGTCCCTCTCTCCGGCGGTGCCTCTGCTGCGCGCTGGGGCGAGCAGCCCACGGTGGCCGGTGCCGCGGATTAGAGACTATCCTACAGCCGTAATCCCGGCGGAGCCGGAGATTAAACAGGAGCCGGGCCCGCCCCCAGCGCGGCGGCCCCCAATCTCCGCGCCGCCTGGGCAGCGTCATGGGCAGCTCCGGGGAGGGACCGACCGGCCGGCCGCGGGCGGGAAGCACACCCGCTCCGGCCCCCGCCCCGGCTTCGGCTTCGGCTCCGCCTCGCCCGCCGCCCCATCGGCTATCGCCGCCTCGCCGGGCATTGGTGCCCTACCGCTCACGGCCACCGACTGGGCATCACCCACCGGGCATCACCCACCCACCGTGTATCATGCCCCACAGGCATGGCCACCCCCGGACACCACCACCCTACTGGGCATGGCCACCCCCCAGGCACTGGTACCTTATCGAGCATCCCCACCCCATTAGCATGGTCACAGCACTCAGTATCGGACCCCAACAGGCATGGTCACCCCACTGGGTGCCAGTGCATCACCACCCCACCTGGCATCGCCACCCCACTGGGCATCACTACCCAGAGCACCTGGTGGAGGTCAGCAGCTGTCACTCAAAGCAACAGAGCTGTCAGACTTGATCTAATCTAACCTGAAGGGCTAAATCCAACACACATCGAGTGCAGGCACTGGGTTTTCTGCCCTCTTAGGGAGGGGCAGAGTCACCTGACAGCTGGGGAAGGTCCTCCCCAGCACCCCGCACAGCCAGATTCTCTCCCTGGCCTGGGAAATTCAAGCTGCCTCCATGCTGCTTTGCTTGGGCGTGCCCACTGCCCTCACAGTGACTGCTCCGGCACCTCCCAGCACCGGGAACAAACAATCCAGGTGGGATCATCCCAGTGTGACCCAGAGTGTGGGAGACACTCTGATCCCCTTCTCTGGTTACCATCAAACTTCCCTGCTTGAGATGAAACACCTATTTTTTCATGGAGGCAACTCCCCGCCCCATAAACTCCCTGAAGAGAAAATTTATTCTCCTAAGAGCATCCCACATGCTGCAGGGAGAGTCAGGAGCTCCTGACCAGCCACCAGCCATGGTCCCACAGGTTCCCTGCCCCTTCCCAAGGATTGTAACCCCCAAACTGCCTCCTGTTCCTCTGCCCTGCCTGGCTTTTACTTCAGAGGAAAGCCTCTGGGATCCACACAACAGGAAGACTGGGGCTTGATGGACCCGCCATCCTTCCCATGCAGAGCAACAAGCCCTGCACAGCTGCCGCACATTGGGAGACCAGCTCCACACATTGCTGGGAGGCTTTATTTGTGTTACATATATCTTTCATAAATCCTTGCGAAGCTTTGGGCGGCCTGTGATAGAAAGGATTCCACTGGCTGGCAATGAGCATCGCCATGGGGCTGGGAGGAGGAAAACCTCCTCTCACCCTGCCAGCAGCAGTGGCACCCACTTGCCTGGCCATCATGGAACGATAAATACTCAGCGATAGCTCTGCCTTTGTACTCCCAACAATCCCAGGGCTCCTGTTACTGCTGCTCTCCTTCAGCAGGAGACATCCATTAACTAATTTCTATTAACAGCAGCATGCATAAGTGCTGAACCAGTGCTGGCTGGCGTGGCAGACGTACCAGAGACAGCCAGGTTTGGCAGGGTGGTGAGGAGAGAGCTGAGGCACCTAGAGCCATGTGCATGGCTGAGCTCAAGCCATCCACTTTACCCTTCCCCCGCCCTGCCCTGGAAAAGATGGGCACCAGCCACGTGGCACAGTGTGGAGACATCCCAGGGATGAGTGGCAATGTGCCTCACCAGGAGTTGTAAAAGGTGGCCAAGAGCTGCCACCCTGTAAGTAAACACAGTGCAGCTGGAGGCGGGCAGGGACAAGGACAGACAGCATGGCCCTGTGGCTTAGGGTGCAGTACCCACTGGTGAGGCAGGCATGCTGAGGGGCCAGGCTATGGGCAACAATGCAGAGCCTGACAGCTCCTTTCCAGGTGCCAAATGCCACCCTTCCCCTCTCCTGTTGGAACAAATAAAACTGTGCCCCCTTTTTATTGTCCCTTCTCCTGTCCAGCATGTGACACCCCTCTCCATTGCTTCTCCCTTTCCATCTGGGCAGAGGAAATGCCCACACCATCCCCACTGTGCACAGCTGAACCTTTGAGGAAAATCAAAGCAGTGAAAGGGAGAGGAGGAAAAGAAAGTGAAGATGTCCCCAAGCCTCCCAGAGTCTGTCCCAGAAGGTCCCCGCACCCTGCAGCTGGCATGTGGCAGCTCCAGCTCCATGCAGCTGGGCTGGTCACACAGAAGGGAGCTGTCATAAGGACTGGTCCCCTCATTGTGTCCAGGGGCTGCCTGGGAGAAGTATGGGCTTAGACCCTCCTCTTGGGCCCCCAAGCACCCCAACTGACAGTGCTTCCCTAGCATAGCCTGAGGTATTTTCACTGCCAGCTCTGGGGGTGTCAGGCCTGAGTCCAGGCTCCAGCCAGTTGCAAAACTGCAGACATGTGATTTTCTCTGGCCAGCTGGAAAGTTTGACGCTGGATTCCCGGATGTGAGGAGCCTTCAGGGGAGCACGGCACAGCACGGCACATCCTGCCAGCAGCATCCTGCCTCGCTGGTGGCCGGGAGCTGAGCGCCATTCCAGCTGTGCCATGTCACAGCCCTCACCCACAGCCCACCACTGTGCCATTTGCTTCTCATCAAGACCCTCCAGCCAAAAGCTGCCCTATTTTTTATCCTTCAGCCATGCTCAGAGATTGAGCAGATTAATGCAATCCCATAAAACCCCTCAGCTTCAAGAGCATCCCGGCATGCACAAGGCATGCCAGGACCCAGACGTGAAGGAGCTGGTGCCATGTGTCTGGGGCATGCTCCACTTGTCACACTTGGTTTCTTTGCCCAGCCTCTGCGCTTGCTGCCTGCCGCTGCCTGCCAATGCCCACTGTTCCTGGGGCGAAGATGGGAGACGGCAAGAACATGCAGTGATGATAACAGGTCTGCAGCCCAAGCAGTGTGTCCCCCCCAACATTGCCACAGCCTCTCAAGCAAGAAGCCTCCTGGCGCTTGTCATTGCTGAGAACATGCCAGCGGGTGTCTCTGGTCCCCAGCACCAACTGTCCTGAACGCATGGCCCTAGCCCCACCCCCAGAAGCTCTGAGACACTCCCTTACTCCCCCGACCACATTGACAGCACGTGCTTGCAGAGTCAGGCACACTGGGGAGCAAGTGGAAGGGGCTTGGAAAGCCTGTGTCAGGAGGGGGATGCCTATGACCAGCACAGCAGTCTGGGAGAACCCCGGGGGTGACACCTGCCCTAGGCCATGCCTGGGACAGGGCCCTTCCTCCCCCAGTCTCTCCCTCCACAGCAGCCCCCTGCTGCTGGCAGCACAGCAATGGGGCCTAAAGCCAGTGGGGGGCAGCTTATGGCCCCCTTCCTCGCCCTTGACCGTGGCTCCCTTGCGGCACATGCTGTCATGTGGCAGGGCACAACAACAAGGACTAATTGGTTAATGTGATTTCAAAACATTATTTGCAATTATAACTCACCAGAGAGCATTCAATGATCCCGCACGTTGCGAGAGTGGGTTTTTCTCCTTCGTTTGTTCCTGGAACCTCAAAACCAATTAACTTTACAGAAGCCAGAAGCAAAGCACTGCTCACCAGACCTGAAGTGTGGGTTATCTCTATGCTCAATCGCTTCCCCACCAAGCATGGTACTGGGAGCCAAGGACCCAAGGACAAACCCCAGGGTAACCCTGCCACTTCTTCCTGTAGGACCACAGGGTTTGGAAAGGGGTCCTGGGGCCACCCAGCTCCCACAGCCCCCACTGGGACACTGCTCCCACTCCTACAACTTCCTGCCATCAAGTACCATGGCTGCTTGGAAGTACTTGAGGGAAGGAGGATTCCCTGAGCCCTCAGAGACGGGGACAAACTGTTCCTCTTGGCACAGGGTGACCATCCCCTCTGTTGCCTCTGGAGGTGCCCTGCTCATCTCTTCCACCCAGGCAAGGCAGCTGTGTCCCTGCTGCCCCTGCTGACAGCACCCACAGCCCCACTAGGGCCAGGGGCTTTCCTCCCATGTGCTTGCCATCCTGCAGCAAGGGCTTAAATGACTTTGAGGTAACTAAATGAGGACTTAGCAAGGACTTTAATCCCTTTAAATGCAACTTAAGTGCCCTTAAAGCCAAATGAGCCCAAGTGGCCGTGATGGTCCTGAAACATCCAATGCTTAGTGCCCTGCTCTAGTCGAGCTCCTTTGAGTCGTGGTCTGTTTCCCCGCTGTCCTCAGTTGCTGCGCTCTGTTACTCCCCACATCCCACTGGAAAGTTGGGCATAGGGCTGGCAGAATTTTCCCTTGAGTGGGCAAAGAGGGGCTGAGTACCATCTGTGAAAGGATGCTATGGCAGCTGTCACTCTGGACAGTTCCAGTGCTCCACTTTTCTGGGAGACACCTCCTCACACTGGGACCTGGAAGACCTGCCAGCCCACAGGGGATACTCCCACATGCACAGGGCCCAAGGGTCTCCAGGCCATGAGCTGCCCTCCATCAGCCTCCTGAGCACTGGGGTCCTCCATCCCATGGGAAGCTCTGCAGCCTCACAGAATCCCCAGGTACAGGGAGGGAGCACAGACAGCCCACAGAGCCTTGAAGGAGGCACAGGGAGATGCCAGCAGCAGAGGACAGTCAGTTTGGGCTGTCCAACACCCCAAAACCTGTCTGGGCCAAGCGCAGGTCCAGAGTGCCACGCAAAACTCCTGGGACACCAGATCCAGGCCCAAGCTGCAGCTGGGTTCATATTTAGAAGAGTGGGAACAGGCATGGGGTGGTGGAAGGAGATGTGGGGCAGTGCTGGCGGAGCAACAGTGTTTGCAGAGGAGTCTCCCATTCAAACCTGAGCTTCCCAGCAAGCTGTTACAAGCATGGACCTGGCTGAGGAAGGCCCAGGGGGGGCTGGGCATGATGCCCAGGGCCTCAGCAGTGGGCGGCAGATGGCTGGGGAGCTGGGGACCAGGGAACAGGGGAGAATCAGGGATGCCTTTTGGCCCACATAACTGTAGCATCCTTGTTTAAAAATATAAATAACTGGGCTGAAAACAGAGATGCAGCCACAGCCATGTCCCTCCTCTCCCTGTGGGGCAACAGTCAGTCCAGACTCAACTGGGGAGCAGATACGGCTTGTGTGGCCCCAGCAAAGTTGCGGTCTTCATCTCCCTGGCCATGCCAGGCCCCCACCCTCACCAGGGTGACTGGCAGTCCCGGAGCCAGACAACGGCACAGGGTCCTGCCGGGTGTGACCCAGCCACAAGAGGGGACAAAGGCCCTTTCATGGCCTGCCAGGGAAAAGGATTCAGTGGGAGAAGCACAAAAGGACATGCTGGTGCTCAGGACTGAAGTTGACACGTCCTCCAGCATCAGGGTCTCCAAGCTCCCACAGCGGTGGGATGCAGGGGACAGCCACCCCAGTCAGGGATTAGCTGGGGAGTGCTGGGTGCCAGGAATCTGGGGGGCACCTCTGGGTCCCCACTGGCACCACCCAGCCTTGTGATGGTGGGTTGAGCATGGCACCATTTCAGGCTGGGCAGCACTGGCATGGCAGACCCCTCCACAGTTGGGAAAGCCCTGGGGCAGCTGCCCCTCTCCCACCCCTCCAAGCTGGTTGACAATTGGCTGCCCAGGGGACGGCGGCCTTGATCCGCATCGCTGGCCGTCCCCATGGCTGAGCAAACAGAGAGGAAAACAGCTCCAGCCAGCCCCGTCATCAACAGCACGTGGCCAGGCACATGGCACCCCTCAGCAGTCCTCATCCTTGGGACCCCCTCTGCCAAGCAGAGCCAGCAGCACCACCCTGACCAGTGCTGCCAGAGGCATTAATGGTACCAATCAACCTACCCCAGAACCAGGAAAGAGCCTGGAGACTGTGGGGGCTGAGCGAGGAGCTGGAGGAGGGAACAGGAGCTGGCATAAGCACTGACTGCACTGGCAGAGGGGCTGTTCCAGGGTGATGTGTTCCAGAATGATGGGAAGAGTGCTGACGCATAGCTGGGGTGGCCCCATGACTGCTAGCACTTGGTGTGGGGCAGTCCCTTCTGGCCCAGTCCAGGGGTCATCTAGCCCAGTTCAGTGCTGTTTGCTGTGGGGCTGGGCCAGTCCTGGGAGATGTGGGCCAGCTGGGACCAGCCAGTTGGCAGCAGGCAGCCAGCATGCGCCAGGGGCACGTGCCCTGGCCCTGCCCAGCTGCCCCCCACAGCCCAATTCCCTGAAACCCTTCCCGGTTGGCAGAGCACAGAGCTTCATGGAAATCCTCCCCTCCCCAGTCTCCTTCCCAAAGCTCCACTGATGGAGGGGCACCCTACTTTGCCAGAGGACAGGGAGATGCTGGAGGCCAGCTCTGGTGTCATTTTCCCCCAGTATACCCTACATCACCCAAAGCACCTCCCTGGCTGCCCCACAGGCCCTTTGGGACCCCCACTCTCTCTGTGGGCAGCGGGTCCCAACCATCACCAACAGGGGGCTCATATGGCCCCAGGAAAAACGGCCGAGATGGCCAGGAAGGTCATGGGGGATGCCGCTATCAGCAGCGGTGCTCATGCTTGCGCCGTGGCCAGGGTGGAAACAGGGCACACGGGCTTCCAGCCACCCTCCCGGCACCGCAGCTCCGGCTTGTCCTAAGGGAGAACATGGCGTGGGTCCCAGGACACAGGTGGCTGCTCCAGCTCTACCAGCTCTGACGAGAGCCCTGCCCACTCCCCATCCTGCCGCCGGCAAGGTGAGCACAGTGCCCTGGCCGCAGCCGGCCAGTGCCATCCCCTCTGCCACCGGCCAGCTAATCCCGGTTCCTGCCGGCTGAATCACCGGGCACGGCGCTGGTGACGCCAGCACACCGCCCACGCGTGGATGACACCACCCCGTAACGGTGTGGGCACGGGGACCCTGCCCGTGGCACGGCCCCGCTGCCAGACTGGAACGCGGCCGGTCCACCTGCGCGGCGACCGGTGATGGTCCTGCCCGGTCACCTCGCTCAGGGCTGGGAGAGGGGCAGCAGTTCCGGCACCGGAGTGCCCGCGCCAGCCCCACCGCAGCACGGGGCCGCCCCACGGTAAACCCAGCCTGCCCCACCGCGGGCCCAGGCTGCTTCGCGCCGCACACAAGCCGCCTCATAGGCATTAATGCCAGTGCCCCGGGCCGTGTCACCCTCGCCCCGCCCCGTCAACCGCCCCGCCCCTGCCGCCTTAGCGTCACGGCTAAACTACGCCCCGGCCCGACCGCACGGGCCCCGACCGCCCTCTGATGGCAGCCGGGGGCACGGCCGGGCATCGGCCTGCAACCCTGTCAGCGCTCTGCCTTCACCCTGCCTGAGCCCTGCCAGCGCCCTGCCTTCACCCTGCCTGCACCCTGCCAGCGCCCTGCCTGCACCCTGCCAGCGCCCTGCCTGCACCCTGCCTGCACCCTGCCAGCGCCCTGCCTGCACCCTGCCAGCGCCCTGCCTGCACCCTGCCTGCACCCTGCCAGCGCCCTGCCTGCACCCTGCCAGCGCCCTGCCTGCACCCTGCCTGCACCCTGCCAG